>VYZT01028123.1:1236-35712 GCA_013400735.1 Pomatostomus ruficeps | reverse complement strand
TTTTTGGTGCCATTTTCTTTCAACTTCAGTACAAGCTACAAGAAACAAAGAATAATTTTTAAAAACTTTTTTGAACCAAAGTCAGTTTTTGGTCAGTTAAGATAGCTTTTTGTGTTCTGTTCCATGTTTATGGCTTTATTGTTTGTGAATCTGTTGTCTTGATCCTTGCTAGGAAAGAAAATATTATTAGTAGTTGTAGACTCTTGATAGGAAAGAAAAGATTTCTAGTTCTGTGTTTGGCCTCAGACTCTTCAATAAATGTGATCATGTTTTTTCAGGGGTGGGGGCTTTATGAAGAACTGTTAGGATAATGACATAGTTTAGCTTTAACAATATTTCTCATTTAAATGAGAAAGTATAAATCTGTTGGATTTGAGCATAGTTTGATGAATTTGGCTTCTGAGTTGCATGTTACGTGGACGTCAAGGACAGACATAACATTGACATCAGACAAGCTGGGCAAACATATTAGAAAAAAGCCTAAAACCCCAAATTCTAATACTTTCCCAGTGCAGCAGTATACAGATTTACCAGTGTCAATGAATATTGTTCTGCTAGTGTATTTCTTATTTCATGCTTCATTTTCTCTTCTCCCAGAGCTAGAAGTGTCATAAAGTGTTTTGCATTCTAAGTACTAGGGATATAGTGTAAAGACAGTATTTGCCATGTTCTAAGAAACAGAAGGCACACAGTTAAATTTAAAAAAATGAATAGACAGTTACACCTCTACCATTTTACAAAAGAAATTGGCAAGAAGTAAACATGTGGGCATTGGGAAGAAACTGTGTCTGTATGTGGATGACTTCCTTTTTTTCCCCCCTGTGCATCAGAACTGAGAGATGCACTTGCCATAGTCAGGTCTGTACTTAGGCTTTGCATATTAGCCTTCACAGCAGTTAATGATATTTAGGTTCAGCCTAGCTATCAAGAGGCAGGGAAGGGAAAAAGTGCAGTAAAGAAGTGGCTCAGCTTCTCTCAAACGGGCTTTAATTGAGCTTTTTGTGATGAAAAGCTAATGCTTTGTGTTTCCTAGAGATGACTAATTCTGTGTTCTGGTTGTTAACTGAAGAGATAGGACTGTGGTTAGAGACCGCTTGTACCAAAATATGGTAGCAGGCATTTGGTTGTTGACTAAAGGTTTTAAATATATTAAGTTATGCTGGAGGGGGGGGGAAGAAAAAACTATGTTTTTGTTACAGGTTGTACACTTAGCTATAACAAATAGGAACACTATGGCTGGTGCTAGACAAATATTTTTAACATGGCTGTTTTCTGCCCTAGTTCTTGGAACAGGAAGTAAACATCTGTATCAGGGAGGATTTGCTATTACCACTGATAATTGCAATGATTCTCTTCTATGAAAGCTACTTAACTCCAACAGCATATTTAACTACGTATTTTAACATATTTGTATGGTGTGCATACAAATAAGGTCTATTTTCAGTAGTATTCTATACCTCATTTCTGCATTTATCAGCTGTAATACATTCCAAGTACTTCTGTATATCACTGAATTGAAAGATTTTACTGCAACTTAAGAATGAACATTTATGCTTCCAGCTTCCTCCTTTTATTTTTGCCAAGGTTTCTCGGATCTAAATATGGTGAGGTGCAAAAAAAGGGTAGTCCCAGAGACCAGTGGTGTTCAAAATACCAGCATCTGAAAATGTTGTCTCAGATTGGTAAGCTTATTCAAGCAGAACAAATGAGAACCAAAAATGCAGATTGTGTCAGTAAGTCTGCACTTCATCTCTCGCTGAAGCAGGGAACATTACTAGATCTCATGTTGCTCTGCCTGATTAGCTCTTTCTGGAAAAAGTGAGCCTTTCCTGCTGTCGAGTTAGAGGTATCTGCTTTAACTGTCACAAAGGAAATATGAGGAAGTTGGACATTTAAAGTGGGTCATAATGTTTATTTGGGAATACTTTGTGCTTAGAGCTGGGGAATTTCTCTTTTCATGAGTTTCAGTCTAGGAAGTGGCATATTGGCAGTAGTGTTCATTTTCTTGTTATACTACGAGCTAGAAGATATTTAGCTCCTAGAACACTCCTTAAGTTTAAGTGTGGGGGTTTTTTTACTCCTCCATTTTACAGCCTTGAAAACTCTGGCACATTATAGGCTCAAAGAGTTACACAAGAGTGGATCTCTCTTAGAGTAGTGTAAATGGAAGGGACTCAGTTCGTGAAAAAGGAAAACACAGGAAAATCTTTGTATCAGTTCCTGCATGGCTGAGTGTGTAGTGAGCTTCAAAGGTCTTGCATCTGAGGAAAGTGATGACATGAAGAAAGTGTTCTGTGTGGAAGATCACATAGAGATCAAGAGAATTGGAAACGAAGTCAGCAAAGTAATATTTCTAAAGAAAGCCTTGTATAAGAGAGAAAATAGAAGATAAGTTGGAAACTATGTCTAATATGAAAGGTTTTAGAAACAGAAGGCAGGAAGGTGAGAGCTGAAGGAGGAACTAAAAGGAACAGTTATGGCCATAAATATGTGATGATGACTGTAGCAAGACATGAAGTGAAGCGAAGCTGGGTTTTGTAGGACTGAGTGAGGAGTGGATCATGAATTCCTGTTTAAGGTACTGGGCAGAGAACTGTTATGTGACTGTTGAGGTGAGACTACATCTGGCAGCTGTGAAATCTGAGGGCATGTGCTTGTACTGGGGGCAGTTCTGCTATTTTATTTAACATTTCCCTTAGGGGTGTGCACACAGCCCTTTTGATTTGGCACTGATTCCAGTAGAGGCCATGTATCTAAGTGAAACTCTGCATTAACAGGCCTGCTGTAAGCACTAAGCCTCACTAATAGAGCTATTTCTAGCTCTTCTAGTTGTGAAGAAGGTGGCTCTTCTCAGTATGCTGCTGAGTTGCATGGCCTATGGCTGTGTAGACTGAAGAAATACTGAAGGAGTCCAAAATTCAGTATTCATCTTTGAGAGGTGACTAAAACGCCTTGTTCCTGTCCATCCATTTCAATACCAGAACTTTCACTGAAAATAAAAATTTGTGTTAAACATAATTCAAAGCCTTATAATAAAACATGCCATGTGGTTAACCTTTAATACAATGTATCATTTATAGAATAGTTTGCATCTTTTGCTGGTAAATTACTACATAAATATTTAGATTAGGTGTGAATAGGAATGTGGCATTATTTATGGATCTATATTTCTCTGGCATTTCAGATGCATGGTTGTTTTGCTCCTTAATAAATGCAGACATTAAAAGAACAAGCATACACAAAGTGCTTATTTTAAAGCTTTGCAGCTCAGGGGAGAAAAATCTCCCCATGTTTTGTTAGAACTTGTTGTCGTCTCCTGTTGCACAATAGAGAGAAATCATATAAAACACTGGAAGTTACATTAAGCTCCTTTATTTCTGATACATGTCATGGAGTGACATGTCTCACCTGCTAGTACAGATTGGTAGCAGAGCAGCCTGTCAGATCTGAAGATGTTTTGGTGCTGTCTGTTCCTTCTTGCTTCAGAGGCAGATGTATTATGGTACAGTTACTGCTTTAATTTCTATCCCTATTTTCCTTCAGTTCTTTCTCACCTTAATCCTTGGAAGGGGAAGGCAAGAATACATGAAATGTCTTACTCATGAAAACTTGAAAGAAAGAAGAAAGTGCACATCCCTTTTCTCCTGGTTTAGCTAGGGATTGGACTGTTAGGGAGGCTGCCCAGACGCCACATCAGCAGCATGGAGTGCAACAGTTTGGGGAATGATGCTGGCAGAATGGCCCTGCAGGCTCTTGTGGAAACACTCTCAGGTCTGATACATGTGGGTTTTCTTACTTCTCTGAAGTCCTGTATATCACATACCTTGTCTGTAGCTTGGCTTCCCCCATGTAAAGTGTGACCTTCCCTGCAGAGTGAACATGCAGGGATGATGACAGTAAGTCTGTTGATACCTGTAAGCTGCTGAGATACTGCAGTGTTGAAGGTTTCTGGCTATTAGTACAGGAATAAGTTTCCATTTGAGATGGAAAAGGTATGGGTGCTTCCTTGATCTGTTGAAATTAAGGAGAGATACCGACCAGCTCTGCTGCAGTTTTGGCTTCTAAATTAATCCTGCACTAAAGAAGTTAATTCTTTGGGGGCTATTATTCCTTCATAGTCTCCATGATGTTTATCAGTGAGAAAATCTGACTAAATGTTCAGTGCTTTTGTGCCCTTTACTTGTCTTCTGTTTTGAACTTCAATGAGGAAAGTAGCTCTCTGGATTTATTTATATGTTTCTTTAATTTTATTGTGGTCTTTTTCCTGAAAGCCAGTCACTTCTAGTCCAGGATCTTTGCAAGGTATTCACTTACACTAATTTTCCTTTCCTACGTATTGGCAGGAAATAGGCATTCCCGTATAACTTGGTGTGCAGGTTACCTTGATCACCTGTTGGTCTGGAAAATAACCCTAATTTCTCTGATTTTTCTGGTCCCCTGTTGTATAAAACCTTATAGTGTTTGATTTTTTTTTCATGTTTCCTTATACTGTGTTTGGTTTGATGGCTCAAAAATTTACTGTAACCATGGGAATGTATTTTGCAAGAAGGCCTGTTCCATTCCTGAGTTGACTAAGCTCTTCTAAGCATCCATGGTGATCCCTGCATTATCAGCAGTGTCTGTATGCATGGAGTCATCTCACAGTGATTCTGACTCCATTGCAATAAGTAAAGAATTTGCCAAAGAACTGTTTGCTAACTCAAATATTAATCCTGTGAGAGGAGGATATCTGAAAGTATCATTTTCTTACTGCCAGTAACTGTCTTTATGCAAACTCTTTCCAGCTATTTTTTCTTCTGATGAGCACTTTTGAGTTTAGATTCAGGAATTCCTGTCTTTAGGAGTAACAGCCCTCCAGCACTGATACCCTCAAGGCTAACATATAGCAATGTTTCTCTAAGATGGATGGAGAACTATAGTGGGAGGGAAAAAAGTCGTATCTATGGAGAAGATGTTTTTTCTCTTCCCCGTCAATACCTTAGGCTTCCCTGGTCCATACACATCAGCTGGATACCTTGGTATGCCCCTTGTAAGAAGCCAGGAGGACCTCCAGGATGTCAGCTATTCTTTAGTGGTAATAAATGGGAGGATTTAGTGATGAGTGTTTTTTCTAGCAGGAAGTAGCCACTTCCAAAGCCTCATGACTGTTTTTACCTGAAAGTATGTACAATTCCAGAAAGCCTGAAGTTCAGTGTGAATGGGTCAATGTCACTCCAGCCTGTCCCAGCAAGATGCATTTTCTGATACAAAATTAATCAACCAGAGTAAACATCTTTTTCTCCAAGAACAGTAGAAAAAAATCCCAGGAGATGTACATTTGGCCCCTGGAAGTCTTTGCTCTCAGGACTTCCCAGGAGAATCATTCCAGGTCATTACTTTTCTTTCTCTTCAATAAGTATTAACCATTTGATTTGAAAACCTTTGTTATTATAGGATAGCTTAAGAAAGTAAAGTGTGAGGGAAAAGGGTATTTTGTAAATATGCTTTCTAACAATGTGCAAGGGGTAACAATTCTCCTCAGATGGTTGGAGAAAAGGTGTCTTCACTGGTCTTATGTTTTAATATGTTTAACTTACTACTTATAGTATGATGAGAACATAAAACATCTGTACTGTATTAAAGTCCAGTGTTACAATACTGTCAGTGGCCACAAGCATGTGGCAAAGTGTAAGGGCAGGATAAGCAAACAGTAATACTTGCCCCCAAATTCTCACAACGTCCAGAAGCCTGTAATTAAAAACTGCAGAATGTTCCTCTGTGTTTGATAACACTGGATGGTGGTGGTGGTGGTGTTGTTTTTAGGAATTTGTTTAGGTGAGTCCCTATAAACATTTGCAGCCTCCTGTGGAGAACAGTTCTACACCTTAGGGGAACTCAGGAGGGCTTGTAAACACCTGAATCTGCTCAGTTGCTGGACAAATGCATTTTCCCTTTCCTGAGATGCTTGCAAGCTTGTAACAGTTTGTGCAAGAATAGGGGCTAACCTGCACTCACTGGTCTGCTGAGAACATAGAAGTGGATGTTCTTTCCTCCCCTTCATATAATTTTAAGATGTGTTTTTCTGGTCTGCATTGTTCAGGTACATCTGTGAACACAAAGGAATGTAATCTGGGGAGGTGTTGTACTGTTCTTACGTTACAGCCTCCTTTTCTTCTCTGATCATCAAGATCTGAAGACTTTTAAAATGCCTCTTAATTTGAGCAGCTGTGGGTTGCTTTACCTACTTCTACATCTCAAATTGCCAGGAGGAAAGGATACCATTATTCTTCAAGTTGGAAAGGCAGAAGTCTCCTGTGTTACATGTGAATGGTCTGGGTGTAAGGGAACTGAAATCAAAAAATGAAATCCAGAGTGTTGACAAAACAAATGATTTTTGTCTTTAATTTATCCCAGTTTTAGACAGCCCTGTTTACCCACCCATGTCTCTAATTTTGAGCTGTGATGCTTATTTCTGAGTACTGTTATTTGAAAAAGAGCCTATCACCAGGAAGAGCAGCAGAACACACCCCATTGCAGGCAATACTATTTGAAACCTGAGTGTTGTAAATGATGTAGAAATGTGCGTGTATTAATGAGGGGTATAATAGGTTTGAGTGAAAGTGAGAGATAAGATGTGTTAATCTTGTATATTAAATAGTCCTACAACAATGAACCTTATAATGATGCTGTTATTAAATCTTTCCTTCACTGGCCTCAGTTTGGTGAAACCAGTGCTTCTCAGTTTAGCAAGTTTAAAGCCAGATTTTGCAAGAAAGGACCAACTTTCTGAGGCCTTTGTCATTTTGAAGTGCTTACCTCCTTAGACTTGTGTACAGCATATGGTGGAAAAGATCTTCCCAGCACTCCATCATGTAATATTTTCCCTTTTCTGGGTTTGAGAACACCTCCCTTAATATTAGTGTGCTGGTATGGAGTCTGTTTTGACCTCAGCTGTCTCTTAGGAAAAGGAGTACTGTGTTTCTCTCATCTGCATCATGCAAACAGATTGTGTTGTAACAAGGTTAGAAAGACTGTCAAAATAGCAATAGTTTTAAAGGAAAAAAATAAATTATTTAGAATGATCTGTGATTTTTACATTGGGTACTGTTCTAGCTATGGCAGTGAAGACAGTCCCATAAGAAGGGCAAGATTCCTTGGCTCACTGGTATTTAATTTTTTTTCTATTTTTGTCCAGCAGCATTTACAGATTTACATCTTGCCTCTTGTACCATTTGCCAATAGTCAGATTAAAATCTGCATGCTGCTGTCTGATTATGTTCTAGTTTAAAAGGAGGAAATAAAGTTTAAATACCCAAGCCTGATGTCCACTGTGAAAGATACAGAGAGGCAACCATGTTAGGACGCAGCAAACAAAAACTTCCCCTAGCACTCAGGTTTCCTTTCCAGTAAGGACCCAAACAAGGACTCTCATTCTGAAGGTGGTGGGAGTTTGGCTGAAGGAGAGACTGCTTTTCTCCATCAGCATTATTTCTGTTTGAGGGTAAGGGAAAGGTTCAGTGAAAGACTTCAAATATATAAAATTATGAGTGATGATTGATTGTTTCCTGCAAGGAAGCAAGAAAACAGACACCGCTGTATTCTCAGGTGATTCCCATTCTGATAGTAACCAAGACCAAACCTGACGAGCTTAGTTATAAAACGAGTTGGTGTTTTGTGATCTTACATTCTCATTCCCTGCAAACCAAACACCTTTTTGATTTACTATGCATGTTCTTTAATTGAGATGGAGGTGCTGTAGCTCTGCTTTCAGTAAGTTCTGCTTTGACATTCCATTTCTCTTTTGCCCCTTCATCCCCTTGCCTCCATGCATCTGACTCCGAGCTCACATTTATCCTGTTAAATAACTCCTCTTACTGTGTTTAAACGTTAAGAGGCTGAGCATCCTTTCTCAGATACCTCAATTCCCACCTTATCTCTCCTCGGGCTTCTGCCAGGAGCTTCATTGTCAAATTAGACTAAGGAACATGTCTGTTTTAATATCGAGTAGTATGGAGATGACAAATGGCTTTGTGTAAATGGTAACGGTGGCTACTGTGAAAGATTTTTTAATTCTCACAAAGGCCTGCAACTAACACAGCAAGCGTTCCCAGCGGCAGGTATGGCCCGTAAAGCCGTGACTTCCTCTGCGGCTGGGGGAGAGCGTAATTTCAGGCAGAACAGTATCAGGAGGATTGCACGGCGGATTTTCACGTTTCAAAGCGGTTCGTTAGATCCCCTTTCTGTAAGGAAACGAAGCCCGGCATTGGGCCGGGAAGCGGCAATGCCCGGGGCGGGCGCACGGTGGCGGCACAGCCCCACTTTTGGCGCGGCCGGGGCCGGTCAGCACCGCTGCCGGCTCTGCAGATGCACATATGGCACAGTATTGTCATTTTATGGTTACAATTATGAGCAATTTGATAGAAAATGAAAGCTAAATTATGCAGTGTTCATTTTATTTGTTTAATTTTGCGCTCTAAATATGTAGAAGGAAAAATAGTGCCGGTTTTTAGTGGATGGTGATAGGTACAATGCTTCCTTTTGGCTTCGTGTTCTCATACAGTGCAGGTTGTGATTATTTTCTCTCGTACATGATGAAATGTGTGGAGCTGTTCTCAGGTGCTGGGACTGTTTCGCACAGAAATTGTGTATGTCTGAATCTCCAGGCTCCTTTCTCCCATAAAAAATGCATGGTACATTTACTGGCAAGTAGACAAATACGTAAGTAACAAGTTCCTTTGCAGTTTCCCGTGGAAGAGGCTGGGTAGCTGTGCCGTTTAAGCAAATGCCAAAGGAAGTCTTTAAATTCTGAAAGTCACTATGATCGTTGGCAGAGCTCCCCTGAAAGGAGCAAGTATGTTCTGAACAAATTCCTTCTTGGCAGTGAGGAAAATCTCCTGCTGTTGCAGTTCTTAAGCTAAAAGTAAAAATTTTCATGGCCCATGCCAGGACCAGTATCTTGTTACAACGATCTGTGGGGTCTGTATTCTGTGTATTCAAGTTCTAAGTTTTTCTCTCATCATATCACTTATGTTCATTATTATGAAAATGCATGTTTTTGCCAGTATATGTAGTGGCCTAATTTGTCTTTCATGTGTTATGTTCTTCCTTCCTTTTCAGTAAAAGAAAGTTGTTAGCAGAGCCAGGCTGTAAAATAAATCTTTGTTTTATTTTTTTTTTCTTTGCTGGTAAGTATCCTTTTGTTTGTATTAATGAAGATAAGGCTGGAGATGTGCGTTTCACTTGGAATAGAAAATGCAAGCTCTGAGATGGTATTTGCATTTATCGATCCAGGCACGTCTGCTGGCATACGATGTCGTGTGATATTTTTGTCCTTACCCACCTTTGAACCAGAGAACATGGCAGATAAGCTGTCCAGTTTGATTGGCATGTCCTGTGGAAAGGATTTTCAATACATAGGATCAAATCCTGTACCCTAAACTGCTTTTGCATTTTGAAAGTGTGTTAGAAACTTCTCTGAATTCGAGTTCATCTGCTATATTGGGAATTAGTTTTAGGTTTAAATGCTTTCCTTGCTCTCATCAAATCATATGGGCTATCTTTTTCGTTGGCCAATTTTAGATGCACTATATTTGTATTGTGCATCTCAATATTTTCCAGAGTGTTAAAGCGAACTTGGGAATTTAATCATCTGTGTGGAACAGAACATCTTGGTAGATGATATAAAACTTAGGCTGTCTATAAAAGAAATTACAAAATTACAAGTACTAGGATAAATCATGCTGGTGAATTTAACCAGGGCAGGAAATCTTTCATCTTTTATGGCTTTTTCTTCAGGGTCAGTTGTAACAGTGGCTCTTCAGGTGCGGTAGGTGGAAATGGAAAGATTATTTTTTGAAAACAACTCTTGCAGCTGTTTAGGAAACTGTGTTTGTAATTACTGTTCACACCTGACATCTGTGAGTCCAGAGACTGGATTTGAATTTGATGTTTTGTCTGTGCTTCCTGAAAGCTCCAAAGGACTACCCTGGCTTTGTCCCTAACTTCCTTAACTCAGTAGCTTTTCTGTAGGTAGGTAACCACAACTTAACTAATTTGTATGCACCATATGCCGTCTTGGCTCACTTCAAAGTGTAATCAAGTCATGAACTAATTACAATACCATATTCCCAAAGAATATAAATTTAATTTCCCTTCAAACAGAATGGGAATGTATTAAGCAATTCCTTTATATGAGAGCTGTGGCATTCAACAACATAATGCTGATGCTTCAAACAGAAGTGAAGTTCTTAACTTTTGTAGACCTTGTGACCTTTTTCCCTATGCATCTTCCCTTTTTGTTCTTGCATCTTGAGTTAATTTACTGACTGGATAACAACATTAAAATATTCAAGTGTAAATTAAAATGTAACTGTTTGGCTTCATATTGGAGATCACTCTGTCTTATTGTATGTGACTTGCTTCTTTATAGTGTTTTCAGAACTGTGCTTCCTAAGGCATTTGGATCAGAAGGAAATTGTGTTTTGAATTGAAGGCTTATAAGGTTCAGACTCTCACCAGATGATTTCTTTAATACATTGAAAAGTGGATGTGCAGAAAGTACCCTACAGGTTCTTAGCATCACTGTGCCAGGGAGTCCACATAAACTCAGTTATATAAGAACGAGCAAAGTGAAGTTGTTCATAAAACATTTTATTACCTTCAGTCTTTGCAGCAACTTCAGAGTTTAGATAATAAACCTTCACAGAAGTTGCTAGTCTCTACTCTTTCTCAGAACAATGATTCACATAGAGTCAAACCACTTATTTTATTTCTCTTAATTTTAAAGGCAGAAGAAACATGTAAGGGTTGACTTTGATCTGTGCCTGGATAGTCTGATTTCCAAAATCCAGTCCGGTTGCTCTTCTGAGATGAGATTGTCAAAGCACAGGACTGTATGTATTAAACACAAATAGTATTTTAAAATTAAATGTGGGTCAGATTCCAGTGAAGTATGTAATTGTTAAATACTAAAGGAAAGAGCTTAGAATATCTTAGTTTATATTTTGAAGTGTTCCTTTTAGATGTTAATTCATTAATACCAGCAGTTTATTTTTATTCATATGACTTTTCATATGTAAGTACTTGAAGCTGCATTATTTCAATCCTTTCTTTGGTTAGGAAGAAAAAAGCCTGCAGGTGGAAATCAGAATGACATACATATTGCTTCTTTCCCAAAAGGCATGGTATCTCTCTCCTATTGATATGCAAAATATTGAGGCAGAAAATAAACCCCATTGCTTTACATGTCAAAATACTGTGAAAAATATATGCTTGGGTGATGCATGGAAAAAAAAAGTGGGTCCACTTCAAACTGAACACCCTTGTAGTGGAATTTGCCATGAGTCTGTTGTGGGTCTTTGGGGCTCTGCAGACTCTATAAATTTGGTTCCCTTGTACTATGAGAGTGTAGAAGTAGCTTGATCCTTAGTTGTAGTTACAGGGATAGCCCTGTTTGGAGACAGAGCTACATGGATCTTAGCCTTCGCCTGAGTTTGCTGAAATGCATTCTTACTCATGGAGCATTCTTTAAAGTCATTTTTGTGCTACTGAGTGCTGCACAGTGAAATGTCATAGTAGTAGTAGTGCACAGTCCCAAAGTTATGGATGCAGTGGTGTGTCTGTTAAACAGGTGTGATCTTGCTGTGACATCGTTCAAGTGCCAGGCACAGTCCAGCTGCATTCTGGCAGTGGTGTAGTGTTGCTGTTGCTGCCAAACAAACCCCAAACAAATCCCACAGAAACATCAAAGCAAGGTGAGTGAGATCAGGCACGTGGTGCTTGATTCTGTGCTGCTGGGACTGTGCGTGGCTCCTTGAATGGGTCTGGTGCACGCACCTGGTTGGAGAGTGTGCAGACAAGTTCAGGTCTGCCTGCAGTTCATCCAAGTAGATTCTTCTTGGGAGACCAAAGACCTCTCAGTGCTCAGTGTAGCTTTGTTAACCACTGTCAGTGGCATTTCCTTGGCATCTTCTTCCTTGTCTAGTTTTTTTTCCACAGCATTTGTCTTCCAGGGACTACCTGTGGCAGTGAAGAGAGTTGAGTCTTTGCTCAAACTGCCAACATGGTGATAACTAGTCAGGTTTCTAGATGCATGTCCTTAAGCAGGAATTTAAAAAGACTAGTGTTTTGTGGCTACTGGTTCATGATTGCAGATGTCAAAAAACCTTCTTCATCACATCACTGAAGGTTTCTTGTATCTGTACCACAGAGTTCAAGTTAATGCTGTCTGATTTAAATTCCAATCCAATTTGTGTGCGTTTGACTTTTTCTTTCCTTTGATTGCTTTATTCATCTTAGCATATATCTGTAATAGCTCTGAGTCTCTAGAGAATCTTCCATTGGATATGGGGGCTGATGGGACTGCAGCATCTTGTAGCTGGAGATTCAGCTCTTGTGTTCTCTTCTAGCCATGGATCAGAGAATGCAGCGCTGAATGAAGGGAGAGTCCAAGTCGAAGCTACAGTCAGGGACTACAGGAATGAGTCATCACTGGACTTCTTGTTTGATGCCTGGGAGGTCTACTAGGGCTTTTCTCTGTAGGTGAATGCAGGCAAACTTGTCCTCTGAGCTAATAAAGTGCAAGATGAATCTGGTCTGTTAGTGCTGTGCCTGAGCTGTGCTAGTTTACCCAGCAGCTGCAAGAGGCATGTCCTGGAGCTGATCATGGAGTGTGTAGCTGCTGGACTCCACATGTGTTCTCAGACATGCCCAAAGACTCCATGTGACACAGTTTGCTCACATGTAAAAAGAGAACAATAGAGCTGCTGCCTGTCCCAAAAATGCTCTTGGCAGACCAGTGACGAAAGTGTCACTAGGTGGTGAGTTTTCACAAACACTCTGAAAATACAGAATGGCCTTTGTTATTAGATTGATTGCAAAGAATCTCATTAGCTGTGTTGTGTTCCCTTGCTAGTAGCTTCTAGAAAAGTTTTTTCCAGTCTCAGTTTGCTGTAATCAGAAGCTGCTTTAAAGTTTTTTATTCCTGTAAATAAAGTGAGATGAAATTAAAAATTTCTTTTCTTCTTAAATGATAAAGACTTCCAAAGAAATCATATTTCTAAGGAGAAGATTGTCTGTCTTCTGGTGTGGTTGTCTTTTTCCCTCTTGCAAAAAGTGATATATAAAAAGCAGAATTTTGGTAAATAGTCCTCATAGAGTAGCCTGGTGCTGGCTTCATTTGGAAACCTGGACCTGAAGAGACCAGTAGTTGTTTGATTTGCTGCAGCATGAACATTTCTTGCAGAAGGATGTGGAGGCTGATGTGTAGAGTTCAAGAACTTCTTGGGTATAATCTGGATGTTCTAAATGAAAACATTCCAGATTTTAGGATGGACTTCACTTATATTCAAAATGGAAACAGTGCATGAGGTCAGTGGGTGGGCTAGAGACTGGCCCTTCCCCCCCCCCAGTTTTGGGGACGCAGGAACTGTAGCTGTTTGTTCTCCTTCAGGCTGTGGGAGGCTGAAAGTATTTCAGCGAGGAGTAAGCTGTGAGTAGTTGAGGTAGCCATGGAGCAGACTTAAAAGCCTGAGGATTAAGAATAGAACTGAAGGAAGGATAGGGTTGAGACTTTGCAAGGTGGATAAACACTCCCAGATAGGTGACTGTTGCTGGAAGAGGTGTCCTCTGCTCCCAGCTCCCCTCCCTCTGCTTGCCTCGTGCCGGATCTTGTGCCTGGCTGTCCCTTTGCCTCCATCAGGTCCAGAGTGAGGGATCTGGGGGGCTGCAGAGCTGGTGTGGATGGAAGGAGTGAGTGGGAGAGTATCTTTGGAAGCAGTTGGCTGCGCCTTCTTGTGAAGCTTCTCCCTAAGGAAAAGCTCTTTGTTCCCTGCCTGGCTCCCTGGACATCCATTCCTGGCTTCTGCAAGCATGTCACCACTGGTTGCTGGCAGCCCCTCTTCTCAAAGCCGACTATCTCCACTGAGGTTATTACCTCTTAAGAGCCATAAATGAACTCTTAATTCTTTGACTTATATTTAGTGAAAAAATTAACTAATTTGTTCTATAAAATATGTAGTACTTGCAGTATGACACATAAATGTGGCTGTTGAAATCCTAACCTTTGCATTTCTAATTTTGATTTTTTTTTGTTCTCCCATGCACATACAACTTTAATACTTTACTAATAAACTGCATAAAAAGTATTACTCTAATACATTCAAATACATATTTCTTGGACATAAAGCTATGTTCAATGAAATGCCAAGTACTACTTCTCCTAGGTAACTAACATCTTGCAAATCCAATAATTGTGCTCCTGAACACATGAAGAATTATCTAATGTGTGCGTTTAGGTATATTACTTTTTTTTGGAATGCAAATATGTAGGACTTCTCCTATACTGTTTTTTCAACCTTACAACTTCTTTTTTTAAAGCAGATTATGAAAATATTTATCCAAATATTTTTGTCCAAAGACTGTACTGCCTTAGCAGATGCGTGATCTTGTTATATCTGAATGACTTAAATATTTTTGTGGCAGTATTGTGTATTGCCTGGTTAATTTGTAGGAGAAAAAAGGAAAAAAGCATCTTGCTGCTTTTAGCAAAAAATTCAACAGAATGAGAGAGTAAGACCTAATATTAAGGCTTCTTTTTTTCTTTTCTTAAGA
Organism: Pomatostomus ruficeps; assembly: GCA_013400735.1. Classification (NCBI taxonomy): domain Eukaryota; kingdom Metazoa; phylum Chordata; class Aves; order Passeriformes; family Timaliidae; genus Pomatostomus; species Pomatostomus ruficeps. The sequence goes on along the minus strand of VYZT01028123.1, from coordinate 21,123 downwards.
ACATATTCTGCAGTAAATGTACCAGCACATTTTTGAGAATTGCCATACTTTCAGCTATTCTGCATGTCTTAAAAAAATGAACTCTTTTCTCATATTTGAAGCTTCATGTTTACTTAGCAAGCAAAGCTGGGCTTTAAACTCCTAGATCGTGATGGTTGTAACAATACTTTGCTTAATGTAGAGAGATTGTGTGCATGAACAAGGTTTTAATCTTCTAATACTGCAAGTTTTACTGTGGCTGACCAAATCTTACAAGAATTTCAGGGACATCTTGGTCACCATTTGTGCTTCTGTGAGCTGTTGCCCTTCCCACTCATGATCACATAACTGGCCCTTGGACAATCAGGATTTGCTTGCATACTTTGCTAATGTTAATTTTGCTTGTCATGCTTTGAACTGTATTTTAATTAAATTTGGCAGCCACATGCAGGAGGTGGTGGCATCATGTGTACAGCAAGGGCTCTACAGTCTGTAAAACACAAATGGGGCATCTTTTCAGTGGTGCCTGGGAGTGAGGGCAGTCTTGCCTGGCTTTACTGTAGGACTGATACTAACACTGTGGCAAGAGAGAGGGTGGCTACCTGACCGTACCTCTTGTGCCCAAGGCTATTTAGGGTGCTCATTCCTGGTGCCAAGTGTGCTAGCTGAAGGGAGGATAGGGCAAAATGTTTTGTGGGGAAGGGGTTGCTGGAAGCAAAGTGAATTAAGAGGGCTGTAAAAAATTGATAAAGATAGATAGGACTGTCCCTTTTTATATTCTGCCACATAACATGGGTTTAAACGAATTTCCTTATAATTTGTCTTCAAATACCGACATTTAACTCTTAGGCTGTATAAATGAACTGGCTTTTGCTAGAGTAAAATTCATGCCCTGCGTCCAGGCTAATATGTTCACCTACTATAAACATTACTGCCTATGGTTACAACTGGAATAAAAAATTCCTTTTATATACATCATAGCTGGCAGAGACTCCTGAGACCACCACAAATCACTTCAGCCTTTTGGTGCTCTCTGATGAAATGAACTGAAATGTAAAACAGCTCCAGCTTCAGGCAGGCTAGCTCTGGAAAGCAATTAGCTTGTTAAGACCATTGTTTGTACCCTCCCATATTTCCAGGTGCTGAGCAAAGGTGTTATGAGACATCTCCTGATTGATTTCAACATTGGGGTTTATTAACCTTCCATCCCTTCCTAAAATGTTTTGCTTATTCTCTCGGCAGCCTTTTATTTAAAGGAAAGAAAACCAACCAAACAACAACAAAAAGGAAGCCCTGGCCACCCCTCCTTCAAAAGAATAAGAAGAACCGGGGGCAGTGGGGTGGTGGAGGGGAAGACAACAAAGCCAAACCAAAAAAAAAAACCCCTTAGGGTCATAACAGGGAATCACAAAGCAGTGAGTTATTTATGCAGCCATGATTGGCAAAAGTGATTGCAACATGAATTTGCCTAGAAGCAATGATTAGATCATAAAAATGTTAAGGAAATCTGTAACTCAACACCGATTTATAGACTGAAGAAGTTTTTGTTCCCTACCTTAATTGCAGTGACTTGTTATTAAAGTATTTATTCAGAGTAATCTCTTTGGACAGCGAGCCCTTATCCCATCTGCATGCATAATTAAAAGTGAGGGGGGAGAGAGGGAAGCATAAATCGTTTACCATGCTACATGAGCAAGGGAGGGTATTACACAATGACAGGTGAAGAGCAGATTTATCTCTTGATGGAATTTCAGTGCTGCAAGCAAGGCAGGACACTGTTGCTATTATCCTTACAAACACCACAGTTGCTGCTTTCCCAGATTACTGTCCAAAAATTATTGCTGGTCTGTAAAAGGCCTGTAGCACTGCATCTGTGGCTGTGGGGTTTTGAGCCATTGGTGCTCAAGCAAAGAGATTGGTTTTGGGTGTGTGGACTTGTGAATCGATGCCTGTGCTTAAAAACAGACTATTTACTTACTTGGTTGGCTATTTATTTATTTATAAATAAACACTGGTAATGGCTGGCTTTGCTGAATACAAATCAGAGCATTGTAGTTGTTTCAGCTGAAACAATGTCATCACCTGTCTCCTGCTGCTGTCCCATTTCTGATGATAAAAGAATTTGGTGCAATTCTTCTTTTTCCACTCTGAGTAGAAACAAGGTTGCGCTTGAACATCATCATCTCATTTATCATCATTAGGCACTACTCAAACATACGGTATCTGTTTTTAAATTTAACTGTTATGGATCTAAATCAGATCTAAAACAGAGTAAGTGGGTATATATTTGGCTATAACTGTTCGCTAAATAGTGTTTTTCCCTTAACTTCTAATGTCTTACCTCTGCAGCAGCAGTACAGAGAATGCCAAGAACTTTTGAGCCTTTATCAGAAGTACCTGGCTGAGCAGCAAGAAAAACTATCACACTCCCTTTCTGAACTCAGTGCTGCCAAGGAAAAGGAGCAGAAGGTAAGCTCTTTTTTGCCATTTCCTTTTTTTTAAAAATGACCTAGTCAAAACATCTTTTTGTTACTGTAAGTGTATTATGTTGCATCATAAAGTGCTGAATACTATTTTGTGAGTGGTTTCCCATGAGTCCTTCCCTTAATACATGGATTGCAGGAAAACAAACAAAAAGCCCCCACAAGTTTTGGGTCAATAAAATGGGTGAAGTTAATTGACCATGTTGTAATGGAGTAGGCAGCATGGGAATCTACACCTTTGCCAAGAAGAAAGTTAAGATGCTGTACTGTTTTCTGTTCCATTATCTAAACAGGAAAATAATTGCAGTCACCGTAGATATAGCCTTTCACATTTTCACTGTGGCTTTTGATGATTGAAAAGGGCATTACAGATGATGTATTTGGTCAATAAGAGCTTTCTCAAGTCTGTAAAGCAGCTCATCTGATTTGAGCTATTTATAGAAGACCTGTATTTCTATATGCAGTTAAAACCAGAAAATGTTGACTAGGGATATATGTTAAATTAAGTGGTAAAGTGTTTCTCAGATGGACGTGCCCAAAGCCTTGAGAACATAGTTGCCTGAGATTTTTTTTCTAGTAGCTAGGTACTTGGTTTGCATCTCTGCTGATAGCAGATCATACCCTGGAAGAGAAGACTGCCAATGCAAGTGCTGTACCCAATGTTCTTGCTGTTCTCTGCTAGCAGCTTCCATCTGCAGATCTTTAGAACCCATCCTACCTGAGACCATGCCTTTTTGTAGAGGTTGTGCCCTGGATCCCCTCTTCTGCTGGAACAGTCTTACAGGCTTATTTATAACAGAGCTAGAAGTAAAATCATCAGCACAGAGTATCCAAAAGGAGGCCTGCTTCTGGCATCTCAGTGGTTCCCTGCTGTGGTTCCCTGCTGTGAGGCAGATCCTGCTTCTCAGGAGACTGGAGACTGTGCAGGAAAGAGACTTTTAATTCTCTTCAGGAAGCAGGTAGCAATACTCTGACTTCATTGGCATCAAGGATTTTTTTTGTCCTGATGATGTGTTTTTTTAGGTTTTTTAAAAATTTTTTTTGGTCCAGCATTGTTGAACATTGAGCTGTTTGTCAGGCTTTTAACCTTTTATAAACATTTAATTTCCATTCATTTGTATTTATATCTGCCATCCATTTTTGTGATGGCATTGAGTTCAAAACAAGGATATCCTTCTCCCAGAATGGATGGTGTCTTTGTTGTGGCTTATATGGTATGCAACTTGCTGGAGATCTCATGGAAAATACTCCAGAGGAGTCCATGTAGTCCAACAGCACTGTAGCAGCTGTCTTTTGAGTGATGCCAATCCCTCTTTCAAGTTTTGCCCTGCAAGTTTCATCTCCAGCCTCTCGACTTCAAATACATTTAGCCTATACTAGGTTAGCCCTTAGTATTGAGGGATTCAATGTCATCACATCTACAGGACAAAAGCATGGAAGCAGACAATAGGAAACCTTCAGCCCACTGTCAAATCAATTCCACAATCCATGTTCATCTCTTGTTCTGTCTTCCTAATCACTCTGTCAGTGTATACAAAGAGACTTCTTTAAAGTTGTTTTCTGGTTTTGTGTGCAAAGTTCTATCAAGCTCGTCTTTGATTCCATTATTTCATTTCTCTATACTTACAGGTACTTTTGTGCACAAATGCAAATTCAGATATTATATTGGTGTTTGCCGTGACATTTCATTTATGGTTACATACTCTACAGCTCCAGCCTAGCAGATCTGAAATTACTCTAGTCGTCTTGTTGTGTGCAAAGCTTTGTAGGTATAGATAAAAACTTGTCAATACATGCTTCAACTGATTTTTCTTATAGTGTGCAAAATGTTTCTCATGTTTCTAGCCTTCCTCTTCAATTTTCTTGTTCTTTGCATTTGCCTTTATAAATTGTTACCATTTTTCAGCCAAACAAGCACTTTATGCTATGTTTCTCCTCACAGCTCAAACTGTGGAGAGGTGCGCAGGACTGCCCCACTCTGTCCATCATTCTTTTCCTCAGGAACTCCTTCATCAGTGGCTTTCGAAATCCAAGATGGGTTTTGATAGATTTACCTGTTATTTTACACATCTTTTAATACCTGAACTGTAAGCTCCTAGTGTCCTGATGTGTCTCTTTGTTCTCTCTGAGTGTTGTCTTAAAGCAGTAGCTCAGGGCCAGCATTGTTCTGTCTGCCTAGATGGGGTCTGCTCCAGGGGAACACTGCCGCCATGCTGCCGGCAGGGGCACCGGGCATCTGCTCATGGTTCCAGGGCTGGTGGGCTGCTTCGGGGGTGTGGGAGGGCTGGCAAAGGTTCGGCAGGGTTTCACCTAACTCACCAATGTTACAGGCATGCCGAGGAAGGAGAGACGAAGCGGAGGGGCTCCTCAGATGGTTTATTTGGCACTGGGGTCGTGCCAGAGAAGCGCTGGCACAGCGTGTTACAGTTACATATATACCAACACGAGGGGGCGGGGGAGGATACAAACATCCTATGGGGAACGAGTGAGGGGTTTGAATTTGGCGGGCTTTGTATAGGATTGTGAAATACAGAGCCCTCCGGGGGGGAAACCAGATATCAAGGGGGGGAAGAGGGGAGACAGCAGTGCCTGGCCATGAGGAAAAACTGAAACCTGGCCAACAGCACACCGCAACAGAACACAGCAGGGAGGGATTTTTGAGAGGAAAGAATTTGAACAGTACAGGCCCAGAACAGTTTCTGCTGTCCATGCCAGCTCTTTCTGCCCCACTGAAGCTTTTGTGCTCTCCCTTTCTGTTTTAAGGTGGACTTTGACAAGAGCTGTCTTATTGAAATATTAAGATAATGGAAGTCGTTCTGACTTTTGTGTGAATCCAGATCCATTTGAAATCTTTTCCTTATTGCTTGTTTTTGTCTGGATTAAGGAAATCTTGAGTATGTCTGGGTTTAAAGCAAGATAACTAGCTTGCTACATAGTTTTCTCTTTGTAGAACTGTCTAGGAAGACATAATCAGCGTTTCCTATTTCAGGCCACTGCTGATCTTACCGGGGTATCTGTGCTTCAATGTACTGTGTTGTTCTGATTTTCCTATGTCTTGCAGAAACATTGGACTGCACAGTTGTACTCTGTAATGAAGTGCTTCTTTGTTCTGCCTATTTCGAGCTGTTCTTTCTTGTTTCTGTTCATTTTCCCCTCTTTTTCTTACCTGTTTGTTTGGAGTAATTTCTAGTGCTACACCTATATCGAAACACCTCCTGCTTCTGCTTTTCACCTGCCTGTCTTCCTCATTCTTACGTACCATAATGCTGATCATGAGCTGTCACTTTTCCCTGGGCTTAGATAAGTATTTGAAAACATTTCCTTTCAGTGTTTAAATTCTGAGTTTTCTGTCAGAAGAAGACAATTAACAGGTCAAGAGAACTGCAGCATTACCAAACATCGAAGGCATTGTTTTAAAAAGAGGTGGAGTTGTGTAGGATGTAAACGACTGCAGTAGCTGTGTGCATGTGGCTGAAATGCAGCCCTGGTTTGTAGCTGTACTGAACTAATGCAGATGCTTTGGCGTTAACTTTTATTTTTGTCTGTTTTAGTATCACCTAATGATAGCAGTAACTCTGTAACCATGTTTTCCTCTTAGCTAATATTGCTTCTTTATAATGAAAGTCAGCCCTCAAAATGTAAAGAAGCATCCTGGTAGTAGTGAAATAAAATTGCTGGGAAGATGGTGGTAAGATGATTTAAGTCAGAACTCTCATGGAGTCAATAATCAGTGACTGGAACATGGAACTTCCCTTTTTTTTGTGCGATAAAGTTAATTCTATTTGAAAAGATACTTAAGGTGACATGAATTGAATTATTCAAATTGGCCTTCTCAGCATTAACTCTAGGTTAATATCTCATGATGCCTCTGGTTTCATTATAGGAGTTTTAAGTACATAACTTTTTATAATAAATTCAATACCTAGAAGCTGAACTGAAATTGGTTTACCTTCTACCAACCCATAAAAAGAAGCATTAATTGTAAAGTGAATATTAAAGTGGTCACTAAAGTTGACTCAGATTCAGAGAGATAGCACTTTGGTGGAGGAACAGCTCTACTGAAAAATAGGCTTCTGCCTTGCTGTTAATTGAAAATATCATTCATATTAAAATGTAGTTAAACTTTTCTATCAAAAATGATTTTTGGATATACTCTCTGCAGTGCCCAAATGTTCAGTCTTTGCCATTTTCAGAAGCTTTACACAGACATGTAAAGAAAATTGCCCTTGTTCTAGGTAATCATGTCTGACCTAGTTTATCTACTTGCTGCTGCACTGCCATGTCAAACAGTGGCAAGAATCCAGTTTGCTTTGGCAAGTTCTGGTTGATGAATCTGTAGATGTTCTGCAGTGTAGGGTTGGACATGAGGCACAAAAGTTGGACAGGCAGCTGAGTTTCTGCATGACTAGGGTTCTTGAGCTCTATCACCTTAAGGAAAGATAATACCTGTAGTCTTGGCATTGTTTATTAATGTTAATCTTTGAATTTACAAATACAGTTGGCAGCATTTGTTTCTTCTTTGTGGAAGATTACCAACACATCTGCCAATTCCCTTGATTCACAAAGATTCTTGTGTGTGTGTGTGAGGCTTCAGTTCTTCCTTGTGTAGAGAAAGCATGGATATGGAGTGGGGTTATAGATGGAAAGGAATATCAAGAATTTATTTTCAGTGGTGTATCTCTCCCCTCTCCCTCTGTGTTCTGATGTCTGCCCCCTCTTTGGGTGGCCCTCATCAGGAATGAGGTACTGTTAAGTGCTAAGCACCATGCAAGCATTCTGAAAGACATGGTCTGCTTTGGGCATATCGCAATATCCTAACAAAATTGACTTTTTGGGTAGGCTTTTTCTTTTTTAAGCTTTTTTTTATAATGTTGCTATTTCTCTTGAATAACTTCTTAAAAATTGTTGAATGCATTTGTATCATTTCACAGTAAAGTCTGAAAAAAGCCTTTTCCTGCAAGAACTAGAAAGCTTTGCTTTCTTTTCATCTTGGCAACTAGGATTCTTGTCCTTTTTATTTTTTTTTTCCTTAATAAGGATGATTATATACTAAAGCTTCAAGCATTAATTATTTGATTTATTTTTTCTCCTTTAGAAAAGATATCGGAACATTTCAATCTTCAGAAGCCTTTCCTTTGTGATTGTCCCCAGACTTTCTCAGTTCCCTTTTTTCCAGCACAGGTCACCTTTAAACACATTCTTACCTTGCCTAAAGAAAAAAAAATCCCGCATATGCAAATGGTTTTGAATGCTATAAGGTAAACCTGCACGATAGGATTGACTTTGTCTGTTTACCCAGCTGTATGGGAACAATGGATGAGCCCATCTGAAAGATACTTGAAAACTGGGATAATAAATAAAGAACTAATTTGACTCGGGAATCAAGGGTATTGGAATAATTTTGCAAGGCCAGAGAGAGACAGTTTTAGAATGAGTTAACTGTCAGGAATAGCCATGCCTTACCTATGTTACTTTCTACAAATCCTCTGATCTCTCTCTATGCCTCTCTTATCTGTAAAAATGCGATAATGTTTTTATCCTCATTCTTTCTCTTTTTTTTTTACTGAGAATGTCAGATTTCAGGTGCTTTTTCATGGATATTCAAAGTGATTAGTAGTGATATTTCAAACATAGGGTGGTCTGGAATAGACTACGTTATAATAGAATGAAGAAAAATAATGTTTTTTTCCTTTTACTTCTAAGATACTAGGTCATAGTTAATTTACCTGTCTTTTCTAAGAAAAGTTAACACCAAACAGCAATGCAGATGGATATAAATTTTTAAGCAAAAAGGAAATATTGGCATTGCAATGCCTGTGTATTGCTAGCATTCACAATAGAATTCCACTCACACTCAATCCCCTGGAATGTGTGCCACAGCAGAACTGTTTGGCTTGCCGTGTTGTGGTGTGCTATTGGCCAGGTTTCGATTTTTCCTCATGGCCAGGCACTGCTGTCTCCCCTCTCCCATCCCACCGGTATCTGGTTTCCCCCCCAGAGGGCTCTGTATTTCACAATCCTATACAGAGCCAGCCAAATTCAAACCCTGCACCCCTATCTCATAGGATGTTTGTATCCTCCCCCGCCCCCTCGTGTTGGTATATATGTAACTGTAACACGCTGTGCCAGCGCTTCTCTGGCACGACCCCAGTGCCAAATAAACCATCTGAGGAGCCCCTCCGCTTCGTCTCTCCCTCCTCGGCATGCCTGTAACATCGCTGGGTTAGGTGAAACCCTACTGGACCTTTGCCAGCCCTCCTGCGCTCTGAAGCAGCATGGCCGGCCCCTGGAACCGTGGGCAGGCGCCTCGGTGCCTCTGCCGGCAGCATCGCACCATCGCCCAGTTTATTTTCTTTGACATGAATGACACTGTATTCCTGGTGATAAGCACTTCACTCTCAGCTCACTCACTTCACTGCTTAACGGAGATCTGTGCCAGTTCGCCATGTGTTTGTTCTATATTCTTTAGTCAGCCTTTTCTCTAGTTTCTTTAAGATATTTTGATTTTCCTTTTGTTTTCTTCGAATATGTCTCTTCCGTTTCAGCCTTTTAGCTTTAAAAACTGCCCTTCTTTTGGAAATCTTTTCCTTGGGTGAACAGTCATCTCTGGTGTATATTTCTCTGTTGGGGGATAAATCTGGAAAGAAGACAGTGCCTTCCTTTCCATTCTTCAAGATCAAAATATACTCTTGGCTTTGTAGGCTTCTGATAATACTGTTACACTTGTGAAATGTCACCTCTGGATTTATATGAGAATTTGAATTTGCAGCAGAACTGCTTGTCCTTGAGAAGCACTTTGCAAACTCTTTGATCTGATATTGCAATTTCTCCAGTCTATTGTTGTAGTGGCACTTGGGGGAGTGCATTGTGGCCATGCTCACCATCATCCTCTCACTTTGAAGTGGGAGTAGGGCTTTCTTCAATGGATTCAAGGCCGCATATGAATGCCCTTGCTGTCAATGATTTTGTATTATGCTACAGGCCTTAAGGAAGGAAACTTCTGTTCTGTCCATCGCTTTGTGGAGTTACCGGTTTACCTGGCAGTCATTAGGAGTGTAAGCATACCAGCTGCCTAGCCATGTTCTGGCACCACTGTTGTATAGTCCATCTGACCTATGTACATACCCTTTGAGTCAGCAGTATTTGGCCTTTTTTGATGCTTGAGACTCTTGAAAATCAGCTTCTGATGTACTTAACATCCTTGTTTCACCAGTTCCCAGTTCCTGGACTTCTCTGATTCCTCCAGCTGTGGCATGTCCTTTATGATGTGATTAACGTTACATCCCTGGAGTTCCTGACTTGTTGAAAATCGGTGCTGGCAGCTTTCAAAGCCCAATTGAACCAGGAACCTAATGTACTTTGAAGCTTGCCTTCTCTTGGTGAGGTATAGACCAGATAACTATCACAGTTCCTATCCAACTTGAATTTTTCTGTGACTGTTTTGTATTCTCTCTCCACCAGCCCTTCAAGAGGGAGATCATCCCATGTGAACATATTTTGGTAAAAAGTGAAAATGCGTCTGGGCTAGTCCAACAATTGGAATCCTATTTCTGAAAATGCAAACAGTTAGAGTTGCCATTTCTTGCTGTTGAAATGGATACAGCCTGTAGCTCATCTAGGATTTCGTAATCTAAATACCTTTATTCATCACTGTAGATTACAGATAGTGTGATATAAGTGATTACTATATTGAAAGATAAATTACTTGCCATCTCTTTCCTGCAAAGCACACATTTTTGTGTGTTGATCAGGTTGTTTAATTAGAAGTGTCTTTATTTAATGAAAGCCACGTGATTATCGGTTCAGGGCACTAAAGGTTGGTCTTTGTATGGCAGAAAGATTTTTCATGAGAGCCAAAGGTGTAATTTTCTTTCAGCTAAGAAGGTGGGAATTCGTTATCTGTCTGTAGCAGGATGATTGCCTGCAGAAATATCTCTTCGAGTTAGTTCTGAATACCCAAAGATTTAGCTTGAGTCTTTCATTTTGAGCTGCAAAAAAGTTAAAATTTAAAATTTTTCTGATGTGCAGTTTTCCATTTGAAGTTTGTAAGGAATCTCCTTCTGGGTTTTTATCCACCATAGGGCAAATTTGTTAAGTGCTTGAGACAGCTGGACTCATCTCTTATATAAGCAGAATGTAACTTGTGAGGTGGCATCAGCACAGACCATGCATCTACAGCATTGACTGCAAGTGTGCATACATGTTGCATGTGATTTTTGGTTTACAGCAGCGTGATTACCTATCTCTGATCCAGTGAATGCATTAAATATAATTTCATAACAGTTTTTGGTTGCTGTCTATTTATGGCAAATGTCAGAAAATGTCTGACATGTTTCCTTGAAGTAAAGTAATACACATTGCTCTTCATTTTGAAACTTTGTTTGTACAATTTCAGATTTTGAAACATGGGTAGAAACAGATCATGTAGGCATTCAGTGCCATCATGTGCCAAAGATGTTTCATACTACTATCAACAGAAAAAGGGGTACATGAGTTTTTCCTGTCTATACAAGAAAATGGTCAATCTGACACCAAAGTACTCAATGCTACCCACACAGATCCATGGACTCTCAGGGTGACTGAGTTACTTACTAAGATTTAGAGTATGAGAAAGCAAATGAAGTCCTCTGACCTCTCTTGGAAGTCTGGATTACCTTGAAGTTGGCCTCTGCCTTGAAATAAAGTAATTTCTCATTAATCTTTAATAGATGCATATAATTCCATGTTAAAACTTTCCCCATCTGTTCTCCATAAGTGGTAGCAATTCTATGGACTAGAGCAGTTCAAAAAAACCCTCAGGATGTCTTCTGTTTTCTGGTGTGTGATTTCGAAAACCTCCTCTTACTCTCTGGAGCTGAGTCATGAACATCAGTAGCTCAGTTGTACGGTACATCTGATGAACGTCTCTGCTCTAAAACTTCAGAGGAATTTTCACAAAGAAGACCTGCTTAGTGGATTAGGCTGGAGATGGTGTCTACCTGGAATTTAGTAAAGCTTTTGACTCTGTCTTCTACAAGGTTCTCCTGGAGAAACTGGCTGTTCATAGCTTGGATGGGTGCACTGGTGACTGGGAAAAAAAAATGGCTGGATGGCCTGGCCCAGAGGGTACTGGTGAATGGAATTACATCCAGCTGGGGCCAGTCACCAGTTGTGTCCCCCAGGGTTCAGTACTGGGGCCAGCTCTGTTTTTTTATCCTTATTGATGAACTGAATGAGGGAATCAAGAGCTTCTGCAGTCAGTTTGAGGACAACACCAAGCTGAGTGGGTGTTGATCTGCTGGAGGCCGGGAAGGCTCTACAGAGGGATCAGGACAGGCTGGATCCATGACCCGAGGCCATTTGTGTGAGGTTCAACAAGGCCAAGTGCTGGGTCCTGCCCTTGGGTCACAACAACCCCCTGCAACTCTAGACTGGGGTAGGGTGGCTGGAAAACTACTGAGTGGGAAGGGACCTGGGGATGCTGGTCAGTGGTGGCTGAACATGAGCCAGAGTGTGCCCAGGTGGCCAAGAAGGCCAATGGCACTGGGCTTGTGTCAGCAATAGAGTGGTCAGTGGGACCAGGGCAGGGACTATCCCCCTGTGCTGGGGGCACTGGTGAGGCCACATCTCAAATCTAGTGTTCAGTTCTGGGCTCCTGACAAGAAGAAAGACGCTAAAGGGCTGGAGTGTGTCCAGAGAAGGGAATGGAGCTGGGGAAGGATCTGGAGCTCAAGTCCTATGAGGAGCAGTTGAGGGAGCTGTGGGGGCTCAGGCTGAAGAGAAGAGGAGGCTCAGGGGGGACTTTCTCACACTCTACAATGACTTGAAAGGAGGGTGTAGCCAAGTGGGATTCATTGGTCTCTTCTCCCAGGTAAGAAGTGACAGGACAAGAGGAGATGACCTCAAATTGTGCCAGGACAGGTTGAAGTTGGATATGAGAAAAAATTTCTTCACTGAAAGAGGGGTCAGTCATTGGAACAGCCTGTCCAGGGAAGTGGTGAAATTATCATCTCTGCAAGCATTTAGAAGATGTGTAGATGTGGCATTTGGGGACATGGTTTAGTAGTGAGCATGACAGTGCTAGATTAATGGTTGGACTTGATGATCATAGAGGTCTTTTCCAACCTAAATGGTTGCTTGGTTCTAAGAACTTTTTTCCCTTCTGTGATTAGGTTGAGGACCTACTCTTGCAGGCTGTCACATTTAAACCTCAGCAGAAGAGCTTTTATTCACAGTCATATTGGGAACGTTATTTTAGTCAGGAACCATTTATGTTCATGGCTACAGAAAACAAGGCTGAAAATTTTAATGGAGAACTCGTCTCTTTAAGTGAGAGCACAAGACTGCGAAGGTGGTTGCCTGTGAGCTACTGAAGTCACTCATCTGGGTGTTAAGTGACAGCTGTGGAGACCATTTCTTTTCCTGAGATCCATGCACTCCTCATATGAAGTGCAACATTCCACAATTAAGGTGGCTTCCTTTTAAATGCTTATCCTTCAGAACTTGTTGAGCTAGGTGCTGTGGGACTCCTTGTCATTTGTGGTTTTGGTGTATTTGAGAGTGTCCCTTGTAGTGGGTGTGCACATTTAGGTATGGGGTTGAAGGACAGAATGGTTATTTTTAGCTGTAACTGTTGCATTAAGTGTGGATACACTTCTTTGGGGTCCCTGGAGATTTTGAGATTGAGAGGGTGGGAGGACCTGGGATGCACAGTGGTGTTTTGGTATCAGCATACATGTGGGGAAGAACTTGCTTCTGACCAGCACTGCCAGTGCAAAAAGCCTCCTGTTCCATGTTCCTGGGTGCATGTGCAAACATCATGTGAATGAATACACAGACTTGTCTTGTAGGTAACCTCTTTTTAGCAAACCCATGTTTAGCACTCACTGAAGACACAAACCTATGGCTGAAACATCAGCACAAGTTCAGCATTCCCACTTGAACTGATATACATATAAGCAAGCTTTGGGTGTAATACTCCCTCTGGTTGTGTGACTATAGTACTTTTTCTAAATCTTAACACAGAAATAAGTCCCTTATTTATTTATTATTTATTTATAACTTAAACATTTTGGTTAATCAGCTGATGTCAGTCTTTTGAAACATTGTGTTATGCCCTTACTGTAGATTCCAAAGCTTCAGGTAAAATCAGAGACAGGAGTAGGTCTGGAGGCAGTCCTTTTTACTTGCAGAAATGAGAGTTCAGACACATATTTAAAAAGGTCTTTAAATATTTAGGCCATTGTTTTTAATTTTTTCCATGGGAATATCGTTAAAGGGACATGAGAAGTTTTGATTAATATTTTTCATTACTTGTGCTGACCATGAGAATTCTGCGTGCAAGTGTGCAGCTGAGACTACTGCTGTGGTCTACCAGGTAGGTGAGGGCTGGCAAGCAGATAAATGGGGATCTAATTCTGTTCTGTTACTGCATTGCCATGAAGTTATTGAATTGCTTTCTGAATTAGTTTGTTGCTCTTTAAATAGGAATGATGCCCAGTGTTTGTTAGAGCATGTAAGCTCAGTGAATTTAAAATGCTGTGTAAATGCAGAGTTGAGTTGTAGGTCTAGTTGTGAGATAATGTAAGGAGAGTTCATTTAGCCTGGAACTTCTCCATACATAAGTTAATTATTACAAAAAGGTAGTATTTTTGCCTGTGCTGGGTTAGGAAAAAACAAGAACTTAATGTGGGGAAAACTCCTCCAAAGATGAATGATACAAGGCAGATACACATATTATATGATCCATTTCGTGGACATGTTTATTCATCAGAGATAAAAAGAATCACATTATCTGAAATGAAGAGTATGTGCTTTTGTGAGTAAAATACAAGAAGAAAACACTGGACTCCTCTGTTAGGTATACACACCCCTATGCATTCCTATAATCAGTTTATTTAAGGATTAATTCTATTACAAAAGTTAATTGAAAACACTGTGGTTGTAACAGCGTACTTATTTAAAAAGAAGTAAATGTAGAGGACTACAGATTTGCTTAATAAAAAGTATTTCAAAACTTGAAGCTTTGCCCTTTCAGTGCCTTGTCAGTCGGGCCATGTAACTCAGTGGACACATACTGGACAGTTACTCCCTGATTCCTTCTTGCTAATGATGAGTGACAGCAATGTCAGTCACTCTTGGGTCCCTGTGTACATGGCAAGAGTGAAAGTGAGAGGCAGCTGCAAAAAGTTACTCAAATCCAGAAGATGATGTAGTTTAGATGAATCTGGGCATCTTCTTTCTGAAGTCCTTGTTATTTTTTATTAAATATCAAGATACCCCATTTACTTTTTCATGAATGATTAGATGGCATCATCTAATAAGATGATCAATGCTGCATGTGAAGTGTACAACCCTAAATAATAAGCAGGACCACATTTTTTTCTGGTGTGGCTTGTTCATTTTCAGAAATATCATTAAATGTCTTTACATGTTGAACTAATCCCTTCTCCTAAAATTAGTAAGTATTTTAAGTACTCCTTTTAATTTGTCTTCAGCCTTTTGGACCCTTAAGTCTGCACTTCTGTGTGGGAACAAATTCAGAAAGCAGGCTGCCAAACAGATCTGGCAAAACTAGGGATCTTCATTACTCCCTTTTAATACTTTTTACCCTAGTAGAAGCAAATTAAAAGATTGAATTAAGAGATTGATGCTTCGGTTAAAATAAACATGAAACAAAAAGTTTAAGGATATTGCAAAAATACTTTGAAATTTCAGAAACTCTGTAAAGTGGAGGACTGGTCATTTTTTAAATTATCAGAAGCGTAGAAGAAACCTCTTCTGGCTTCGAGTGTAATTACCAATTTTTTTTCTCTCTGTGTTAGTGAGGAATCTTTCCATATCATGGTTTGATGGACAGGATGACTTGAGTGAGGGCTGAAGTGGAACTTGCCAGCCATCACAGTAAGATGAACTATTTCACAGTGGTAGGGACCAGAAAAATAAGTTCATCCTGGGAACATCTGGGAGCAAATAAGACTCAGTTATTTGGGTGGCAGATGCTGTTTGAAGTAGGAAAGATCTCACTGTCTGTGCTAGCAGATGTGAACTGGTGTAAGGCCAGTAAGTTTTGGGTACATGTGACAACCCTCTGGGGCAGGAGGCCACTGTTCCCTTGGTGCCTGCACAGAGCCAGGCACAGAGCTGGGAACTGCTGCTGCCAGCACAACCATCACCACTGTGGGTCGGGCAATTTTCCTTTCTCTCATGGTTGTATTCAAGTAATGAAGATTTAGACACCTCTAACAGAAAGCTGTTCCTCCCAGAAACTGGTCCTCACAGTTACAGTTTTTACATGTATTTATCTCTTTTCACAAAGGGGCAATTAAACTCCCATAAGTCTGCCAAATTTATTGCATTCTGTCTACCTAAATATTTCCTGTCATTTCAGTTGAATGTGGCATTTTCCAGTTCTTTTTATCTTGCAACTGCTTAACTGTCACACGTTCTTTCTGAGCTGGCTAAATGTCAAGGGTGGAATAAATTATTACTCCCATACTGTTATTTGTATAACTGTACTATTTGAATTGGGGACCAATATCCTCTTGTATTAGGTAGGCATCTGAATTTAAATCTGAATGATGGTCACTGTTCCAAAGAAGTCACAATGTTGATGTGTTGAAGCATTTTTTTTAAAAGCAGTTGGATATGAAAGCTGCTTTGAAGATAAATGCAGCATGATTAAATTAAGTATTACTTACTGATATATATTTCTTGCATAAATTTGATTTTCTATTTACATTGCTTCCTGAAAATGCCATTGTTAATAGAGTTCTGACATCTTATTTCCCTTATTGCTGTCTCAGTAGCATTTTATTTCTGATGCTTTAATAACTCAGTGTAGACTGAAAGGATAAAACTGAGGGAATTGACTGAACTAATTAGACCCTGATTTGTCTGGCTGTCCAGCGCCTGACAAACGTGTCTTTGACATAAACAGAATAAAACATTTCTGCCATTAGCAACTTACAAATATCTATTTTGGCAGAGCTTTGAAACTATTTAATTCTCAGGGCATATTGTGCTGGGTAAGGAACCAATTCAGGATTTTTCTTTTGCCATTGTGACTTTCCCTTCCTGTCTGTGTTGAAATAGAGTCATATTTAGTAGCTTCACAAAAACTCAGAAACAGTTAATGCAGTTATCACCCTAACAAACTGAGTATTTCTGAGAAAGTGGAAATGTTCCCATTTCAATTTCTGGTTAATGACACACTTGAGTATGGGATCTGAAATGTCAGTCTTTGTATTTTCAAACCTGTGGAAACTTGAATAAAGCTTATACATAAGAGCAATCAACTCTGATAGCAGTAGGCTAAATATCAGTTTCTGAAAATAAATTTTATATGAATCTATTCTCCAGACAATTTGACTTTTAAATGTTTAAAAATGTGACATCTTTATATAAGTGAATATAGATTGAGGCAGGAACTGTAAAAACTTGAAGTTTCCATGCATCACCTACTTTTCACTATCACCTGTTAAACAGCACAACTGGATACAATGTGGCTTTACTACTTTTCCTCGCAATAATTTACTGCCCTTCTGACCTATAAACAGATAACCATTAGCATTATTTGATACTGTTAGATGTTTGGATACATTCTCAGGTGTAATTCATGGTTTTAAATATTGCATGTGTGAAAGGTTTTATAAGCCAGCATTTGGGAGATGGCAGCATTACATTTCCTTGAGCAGTGTTCTGGGAGTAATGATTTGTCACTACAGCCTTGTTACAGGGCTTCCTGAGCGAGCATCTTCTCACCTCCTCCTGGATTGCTGTATCCTTATGTAAGGACCATTGAAAAATTCATTAAGCGCCTTCCCTTTTGTCATTGCTTTCTTTGAGGGTGACTTCACTGCAATCTGCATGCAGAAAGTTTTTGGTGACCTTAGTTATTGATTTATACTTATAACTTCATTGCAGCAAGGGAGGGCGGAATTTGGGAGTGAATGTAAGTGGCTCCCTATCCTGCATCTGCTACTGATTCACTCTGTGACCTTTGGATAATCACTTCAGCTTTCTGTGCCTAAGCTCACTATTTGTACAGTGAGGTCAACAGTGCTTCCCACCAGCACTTGTAAAGCTTTTCAAGTTCTGTGCTTGAAAACCACAAGAACAAAGCACTGTCATGATTCATAATGGCATTACTCCCTTTGTACCAAAGTGCTCTATTGAAATAAGAACAATTGGGCTGGGGTAAAAGTGGTGATTCAAGTGTGTTATCCCTTTTTTATTTTTGAGATGTAAAATAGCCATAAGAAGTGTTCATGCAAAATGGGAAACCATTTAAATGCCAACAGGGTTGTTAGACTCCTCAGGTTGCTGCTTTTGAGCACTGCTTCTCATTTTGGTCTGAAATAAGGACCATAACACCAGGTGACACATGAATTTTCACATCTAATTAAACTGAGTGTGCAGTAATGTGCCAGAACTGTGCCTGTTCATGGAAAGGATTAGTACCAGGTACTGGTGCTGTCCAGACAGTGAGCTAATGACCTGTGAGCATTTGGTAAGGTTGATTTCATCATTGTTCCAGTCAGTTATTTAAAAAGGTTAGGGGCAGGGGCAGTAATCTTGAAGCATGTCTTGAAGCAATCTGGAAGCTGAAAGGGGTGTACCCTTTGAAGAAGAATGCAAGGAAGAATCCTGATTGACTAGCTGAAAACTGTATATTAGTGAGACCTGAGGTGCTTAATCCTTGTTTCTTTTATGAATTTAGTTTTTAAAGCTTGTTTTAGGACATAACTGAGAAGAGGGCTCATAGTAGTCGATAAATACTTTACTTGATAAGCCAATATAGATTAAGAATGATTGAAGATAATCAGAAGACTTTTGACATTTACATAATGTTTACCTAAAGCATGCATTGTAACTTGTTTGTTACTGAACTTATTACCTGGAGATTAACAGTAAAAGGGTGAAATGGAAATATAAGACCAGAATGAGAAAAAGACAAAGGCTAGAAACAGGGAGGTGTGTTCAAGTGGAGGAACAGGGAGATGACGTAGCCATGCTCTGTTGATACTTGTGAACTATGGTAATGCTATCTCAGTAGATACTCCCAGAAGAAGAATAATTCATCCAGGTTATCGTTTCTTGAGAGGGTAATCTTCTAAGATAGGCATTGTGAAGAATATCTGTAAGTGCATGTAGTGTTGGTAAGAGGGCTTTGTGGATATCCAGAGTTGATATTTATCTCAGACTTGGAAGAAACTCTGTCATTTACTCTATAAGTAAGTATATGCCTTTGCAAGACAGCGGGTGTCTTCAGCCAAGCTGCCCATAGAAGATGAGATCATTTAATTAAAAAAAAGGCTTTTATGCTTTTGTGGTAAGCTGTAGAGAGATTGCGGGTAGGGAATAAAATTATTGGAAGAACAGTAGAAAGTATGCAGCACAGGTCAATGAGAGGTCTTCTGTAATGACAATAATTGTTGGGAACATTTTAAAATACACTTAATCAGTATTGGGATTATAAAGATTTAATATCTGACAGGCAGAGATTTCTACATAGCCATGATTAGAGAGCTTGTTTAGGCAGTGGAAGATCTCTGCTGAACTCATGAAGATTGCGTTAGGGTCTGACTGTGGCCCAATTTTATATCTTTAAGATTTTGGAAGCATGTTGGGATTTGAGGTTGCAGTTATGCTGCATTACTGGATTGAAATTAGTTTTTCATACATCAGAAGCAAGTACTGCACACTTGTAGTTTTACTGAAATATTAATAAAAAAAGTCCTTTCATTCCTCAAGTGTTCTTAAAATGTTCTTTCTAACAAGATAATAAGTGTAACCTAACAATTTTATATGCATAACCTTTTGTAGGCCATGCAGCATGTGCAAGCACAAATGGCAGGTTGTAAAACTTTAGTGTGGTTGTTTGTATTGTGTTAGTGTTTAGAAGCTCAAACTCCATTTTTTTTAGGTATACCATGAATATTAAAAGAAGATACAGATTTCTGGCCTGTGCTGCAATTTTGCAGAAGCACAGCCTAATGCTCACACCTGTGTATGGTCTCTTTACTGGGCAGTCTGGTGCTGTTCTGGGCAACAGTGTCCTGAGCCTGGAAATACATACTGACCGCCAAGGGAGCTGTCAGGTTTTGTGAACTGCTATAATAAACCAGGAACAAAATTCGGATTTTGTGCCCTATTTGTGTCACCACAGAGGCACTGGAAAATGGAGGGGCCACAGTCATCAATCTTGGAGTCATTTAGGCAGGTGCTGCACATGTAAATAAAACGGAGTTCCTGTCATGTCCAGTTTATGGTTTGGGGTGCAAGAAACAGAGAAAAGAAAGAAAATATGTAGTGGTGATAGCAGAGATGGAAAGACAAGGATGTCCACAGAGCATTTTGCCCTGTGAGCTTGCTGGAAGCACAGTGGTGCTCTGTGCCTGCGTCGCTGTTTTCTTCTAGCCGTAGTAACCAGCAGTTGCAGTTA
>VYZT01028117.1:0-14547 GCA_013400735.1 Pomatostomus ruficeps | reverse complement strand
GGAACAGATAAAAGTAGAACAGTCACTGGGGTTAGATTTGCTGCAGCAGAAAAATGCTGTAAGTCTTTTGGGGTAGCCATACGCTGGAGTGGCCATTTCTAACTTGTTTTTAGTGCTCACATCACTGATACAAAGACCACTACAGGCAATTGAAAGACTCTGACTGACTAATGGGATTTGGAACAGCCCTGAATGTAGTCAGCCCCACAAAGATTTCTGTTGGGAAATCAGGGTGGGTGTAAATGGGAGTCCACAGATGGCTCAGAGCCACTGTGATGAGTGAAGTCCCACAGCTAAGGAGTTATTTTCACTTTTATTGAAGGACAAATCTTGAGGTAAAGAAAAATGCNAGGACAAATCTTGAGGTAAAGAAAAATGCTAGGTTCTTTTCATTCAGCTTCTGGATGGGGCATGCTTTAAATAATGTTTTAGGATTTTTTCCCCATTGTTTTCTTTCTTTCCTCTGCAATATGAGATTCTTCTATACTAACACCAAGGATTAGTGGAAAATAGCACCTATCTTTAGACTTTCAGTAAAAGATAAGAGCTAACAAAACTGTAGTCATCCCCGAGAAAACCTTAAGGACATCCTTCACCTTCCCTGTTTGCATGCAGGATTTACCAATGTCATAATATTCTTAACATGTAAGTCTTTTCTGCATGTGGTTCCTCTTGAATAACTAACATTTGTATCTTTCAGGCAGCTGGTATAACATAAATCCACAGAGTTCAAGATATTGCTCATTTAGATTTCCTTATTTAGCAGCTGAGCCTCACGCCTCTGTCATTTCTCCTGGCACATCGTACATTGCTAATAACTCCGTGTGGCTTAGTTTAACACAAGGTCCATACCTGAGTTACTTCTATCCCCTATATCTGTAATTCCCTAGTCAAGCTTCTAATCCAAATTACGAAGAAGTTTTCTAGACCCAAATTCTGCTGGGCTTTTTTGGCAGAACAAAGAAGTCACTAAACAAGAGAATATTATATTTCAGTATCATATTCAGTGCATGGTTATAGGCATAGCTAGTCCCTTCAAAAGCACTGGCAGTTGCAAATCTTCTGTGACACTTCACAATATTATTTCTCCCCAAATTACTTTAATTCTGAATTTACAGCTGCAGGCACAAAGATGGGAATGTTTTGTGATGATTTCTTCTGTCCTCAGTTAATTAGCATGTGGAAAGACTGGCATCCCCGGAGCATGGATGGCTGGTGTCTGGAAGGCAATCAGATTTTCTAAACAAGTCCAGATGCAGATGGGCCTGATTAATTTTTCTCTGAGTTCAAATAGGGAAAAAAATGCCTGAGTCATGGAGCTTCTGTATTTACAGATGGTTCGAATGTGAAAATCCATAGTGCTTCCAAGTAACGTGGCTACAGAACATACAGCTCGTTCAGGGGTGACTGCATCTTACTGACTTTGAAGTGCGTTAATATCTGTGAGCAGTATTATTGACAGGCATCCAGCCATTAATTCTGTGGAATTATTGCCCGGCAAGAGCAGAGTGCAAACAGCACAGCGTCACTCTCCTAGACAAAGGCAAGTAATAACAATAGTGCACAAGGAAGGGGCCTAACACCACCCGTGCCCTGAGGTTAGAAATTCCTGCTTCTAGGAAAGATATACGCAAGATGCAATATGGCAAACCTTCCTCCCCATGAATGTAAGTATCCAAAAGAGAAAGAAAATATCCCTGGAGAAGGGTTATCTGGTAAGGGACTTTCTGCCGGAAAACCTGTGTCTGTAGATCCAGGCTTTTGTAGGCCATGGAGATAGACTTCAACTTGTCCCTGATCCACTGTAACGGTGGTTTATATCCCTACTGCTGCCATCCCACCAGCCTTAGCACTTGGGAGCCTAATCAGCTTACAGATGGGAGACTAATACTGCTCAGAGAAACAACAACTTACGTCTTGCTGTGTGCCACGCGCCTCAATGCCCTTGGAGGTGACTGCTTCCAATGCACAATCAACACTGAATCCCAGGGACTATCACACACGCCACGTTGGAGGCCAGGAACGAGCCAAAATTACCATATTTGAAACTATGTGTGCATAATTACATGTACAAACAACAAGGCGATCCTTGGAATTTGCAGATCCCCAACACAGCTGTTCTCAGACACTCTTATTTACACTGGAATGAGCTTTTCCAGGCAAGGGTGAAGCCACAGGACCCTGATACATGATGTTGATGGTGCATATGTCCAAGCCTGGGCTGAAATCTCAGTACAGTCTGAGACCTGCTGTGCCAGGGCTGTGCCCAAGCCAACTCAACATCCTAATAGTGGAGCTGGACCTTGAGGGAGCCTCAGATTCTCCACATCTCCACCAGAAAATATCCCTCTCAGATGACCACTGAGCTCCCCTGCCAGACAAGCACTGGAAGTGGTTTGTTGCAGGAGTGGGCAGGGACTTGTAGAGCTGTGGGGTGCCCAGAGCAAGGGTCACATGCACTGTTACAAATACATCAGCCTGGCATAAGAGAAGCTCAGTCTCATTTGTTTCCACTCCCTCGGCTTTCCCTTCCCACGAAGAGCACGGAGCCAAACTCTGATTAATTCAACACAACACCAGCAGAACACAGCTGGATGTCATAGGCATCGGCTGTTTAGTGGGATGCCCAGTTGGATATTAGACTAGACCTGACAAATGCATATTGGTATAAGCAAACCGACTAATGAAGTGCTGCCTTCTTGTTACCTGCTGCACTGCTCTTACACTCACAGGCCTTGTCGAGTAAAATGGGACCAAGAGAGACAGGAGACCTGCTCCTACCCTGCCTTTGGTCTGTCTGTGGCTCCAGGCAAGTCACTTTGCTAAAATCCTTCTATTTCTTCTAGTCTGTTCTCTTACCTCTTTCTTTTTTTCCACATTCAGAGGTAAATTTTTCTGTGAATGATACAATTGTACTATGAATTAGAGCAGCACCCAAGTCCTACACCAATGACTTTTGCAGCATGCAACAAAAATCCTAAAATAATGTAACAGTCCACTAAGGATTTTGAGCTTTTCCACAGGAAATGTGCTTTGGATTATGTGCAAAATTCAATCACTTCTTTCACTTAGTTAAAAAATGAAAAAAGAAGAAAAGAATCACTAACATTATTGCACTAACTTTCCTCTTGTTTACACTAGTTCTACAAATCCTTGGGTTCAGCAGAGCTGTGCCTGATTTACATAATTTAAGTGAAAAAGGATCAAACTCGGTGTCTCTAGAAGCAATCCAGCCACAGTGCTGGATAATCGCCTGAAATTTCTATGGCAACAAGGAGAAAATTGTTCAGCCTACTGTCTGGGTATTTTCACTCTGTGTATACAAGAGAGCGTTATGTCAGAGACAGGGAGAGAGAGACTATTTAACACATAATCAATTAAATTTCACCTTTGATCCTGTCAGTTGTTTAGAAACATTATCTTGGCATTAGTGAATGCCTTTTCTCATGGGCTGACAAGGTGCCTGTTTATTTTCTGTAAGGAATGATTAAGTTAGACATTCCTTTTCTTCCTATGAATGAACGATGGAAAATGGATTTGGTATTGATTGGCCCACTTGGTAATGCTTCTGGATCTCTGTGCCTCAGCTCTTTGTGAAACTGTAGCCCTGGAAAGCATCATCCCTGTGCCTGGCCTGGCAACATTTTTCTGTCAGGCACAACAGCACGTTTTGCTTGGCCTTAGTAGTGTGACTGCTTAAGGAGGGAGCAGGAGGAGGGGACACAGAGACTTTCACAACCTTTAACAGCCTGCATGTGAGGAGAAATGCGCTCTGTGCTCTCCCTGCTGCAGGGGCACCACTGCTGCCTCATCTTGCCTCCCCTCAGCACCTCAGTAGAGTTCAGGAAATTACTCCAGATGTGCAGCAGATAAACGATTAACCCAGATGTCACTTCTTAACATGCACTAAGGAAGCAGCAAACGAATTCCTGAAAGCACAGAGCTACCAATTTCCCCTTCTGCGACGACACAGGCCCGTGGCATGGCCAGACCTAAGCCTCAGCTGAAAAGCTCAGTTAAACTGAGTTAATTCTTCCCAAAACCACTGAATGGGTCAGACAGCTCCCAATGAATTCTGTGAGGTTTCTAACAGGCTCACAGGATTGATTAGGGCTCTAACACAACATGAATTTAAGGGCTGATTGATGCCAACTTGGGCTCCTCTGTGGCTCAAGATCCAATCTAAACCTAAGCATATGCTGAATTTGCATACACCATACAGAACTAGATCTTCCTATTGAACAAATAGCAAGTTTCACAGTATGTAGAACTGAAATTAAAGTTTATCTGTGTAGACAGAAAACCAGTTTGGTAATATCCAGATCTTTCCACAGCTCACACAATGGAACAATTCCTTAAAATGGGAAAAACTGTCTTATGATAAGATGCAATCAATAAATACAGATAAATTTGGCTGAATTTGACAATATTGTGTTTCAAACCTGCATGCTGATAAAAGCAAAGTGACCAGGTTACATATGGTTGCTTTATAAAACCCCTTGTATGCACAAACAGAATAGTTTATGCAAAACAAGAGATTCAACATTTTGTGGCATGTCATTTGCATGTTGCTTTGCTGGACAGCGTCACCTACACTGTGCAGGATCAGGCTAATTTTGAGACACAATCTAGAATTCATAAACTGTCAGACCCAGAAATGTGTGTAAGAACTCCTGGTTTTCTGCCATGCAAACAGTAGTGACAGAAAATGCTCCAACCCCCCTAGAATAACATTGCAATGTAATACAATCAAGTACTTAGCACTACTAGCATCTATCCTTCTGCATATAGTTTTAGGCATCCTAATTATGAGATGTAAATTACCTCTGTGCAAACTTGCAGTGCTTTACAAAAGATTTTCAATTAATACTAATAATGCTGCTGAGAATATTGATAGCTTGCTATTGAGATAGAGCAAACACTTCCTAGCCCTTGTTCTTATCCTAATGGCGATGCAGCAACATCTATTTTTCCAATTACATATTACTGCCTGAGAAACAAGCTTTGTTTCTTTTAGCCTAGAATGTCCACTGGTCTAAATCAGAGAACCTACTGCCATGAAATGACACCTGCACAAGAGCTGTAGCTATTCACCCATTTCCAAGATCAGGATTTCTCCAAATTATAAATCTTCTGTCCAGCAGCAATGCCCTGGAGTGGAGGGAACTGTGAGATGGTTAAAGTGAATAAATAAAGTGAACAAGCCAACATACATTTCACTCTAAATAATAATCAGGCAGCAGGGCCTGACAAACTAAGCTGAATATATGTCTGGGAGTCAAAAATTCCCATAGTTTAATTGCAGTCTCCTTGGACAGTTTTCTTTGCCTTTTTTGCCTTGTTTTTCAGTTTCTCTTTTTTTTTTTTTTTTTTTTTGGTAAATTATTTCAAAAGGTATAACAGCCATTTAACACTGTGCTCTTCTGAAAGTTGTGTAAAGTATTGCCACACAGGTACATTTTTGGTGCAGCTTCCTTCACCTGTATCTTCCCTCAAAGTACCTGTACACAGTAGTAAAATCTGCTTTCACTGAGACAGTGTTTTCTGCCTCGTGGTAGCACCTGGACTATGCTGGCACAACCCATGTCAAGGATCAGGATGTCACCATGTGGGTTACAATTTTCTCAGCCATCACCAGCTGCTGGAATTGGTAAGCACTGATGGGAAGGCAATTGTTTTGGTGCTGGCTGGTGAGGGAGGAGGCAACTTGGTGTTATTGGGATTTTTCCTGGTTCACTAAATCAAAACCAAGAAAGCAGAGTTCTGCTCTAGAATTCACAAAGTCTCTTCCTGTAGAGTCTCTAAACAATGCTGAGGGGAAGGAGGCTGCCTACTGAGTGCTGCTCTTTTCCTTATGTATGGTACAAAAAATATTAGATTTAAGCAGACTCAGATTGCAGGCTGAAATTCAGACACTTGGTTGTCAGCCTTCACAACGAGAACTCACTGACTGTGAAGCCATAACAAGCACAAATGTCGGACAAGTCAAGATCGAGTGCTGAATGTGTAGGATACACAAAAGTGTTACACACTGGAACTACATTTCCTTGGTTCGTTACAGGACAAATCGCAGGTCAAGAGTTTCAAAATCACCTACCAAAGCAGAGTTGCCTTGGCCTCACCTCAGCACCTATTTGAGAAATTTCCTTTGCAAAAATTGTCAAGTATTCAGTACCCCTGACTGGTCCCATGACACAGGAAAGAAATATGGGTACTCAGTAGCTCTGGAAGAATCATAATATTTACCATTGATTAGACACTATGTGAGTTTAGGTAACCAGTTTGCAAACATTAAACTTTATTTTGCAAAGTCACAAAAGCAAGCATGTTTAAGGCACTACCATTTCAACTGGCTATTGTTACTCCACATAAAATCTAAGAGTAAGATCCTTAAATGCAAAGTGATGTACATTTCCTCATCCATAAGATGATTAGCACAGTTGGTTAGAGCATGGTGCTTATAACACCAGGGCTGTGGGTTCAATCACTGCATGGGTCATTCACTTAAGAGTTGGACTTGATGATCCTTGTAGATTCCTTTCAACTCAGGAGATTCAGAAATTCTGTGATCTAGAAAGGTCTTTGAAGAATATCATTACTGTGCTACGTTGGATACCTTTCTGAGCACCTGAGCATAACAGAAGTCCATGCATAAGGGGTGCTAATAGGCAAACTTTGTCAGGCCTTGAAAAGCCTTCTCCCTTTATTTCAGTAAGAAATGTACAGATTTATTAAACTAAATGAAAGTGTGATAGAGATCTCATCACATTTTTGTTGTTCAGCAGCTGAACAAAGCCCGTGCAAATGAGTTCAGCGTTGTCCACACTGCTCACACAAGTCTGACTCTGCTGACAGTGTTCCAGCTATTTCACTAATGCGGTTTCTTGGAAATTACTTACATTTCAGATTGCTTCTGGACAAATAGCCCTGGAGCAAAAAGTTCTCTGGCTCCTCACTGACAGTTTGATTAACAAAAGACTGAGCATGCTGAGGCTGAGCCCTGCAAAGCACTTGACAAAGTATGTGGTTTTATTTAGCATGTCAGAAGAGCGAGTCCCATTCACAGCCACCTTCTGTAGCAGTGACGAGTGCTAGCTCTTACCTATTCGGCAAGAGACCAATTTCCACTAAAACCAATGCTAGTTCCACTTCCTCCACAGACACCAAACCTGAGAGGTCAAGATCTATGAATAGCATGGCAGCCCCCAGAGAACTGAGAATTTCCAATCAGTGGTAGCATTAATATTTGCCCCTGAGTCTACAAGCAAAGAACCTGACCCCAGGAGCACAGTAACACAAGCAATCCTGTTCGCTGTAAATTAACTTCTTCCTAATTCAGTATCACCCAGCCAGCCCTAAACTGCCACCACAAGCACAAAGGGGTCATATGCATTTGCCTTCCCATTTATGGGAAAGTTTATTACAGTACCTTGCATGCACTTACAGGAAGGAAAGATTATTCTCTGCAGTCCAGTCCAGATTTTAATAAGTTCTGTGACTAATTTTGTAATATTTACTTTTTTAATATACTCAGCATCTGACAAGCCTTGTTTTGTTTGTATTTGCATATCTTTTTCTTGGGTTAGTAGCATCCTGTGGCTCTTTACTAGGGGCCAGAACATGGAAATCCTCCCAAAAAGAAAGGACCTCACAATCTGCACTTTTAACCACACCAATGAATTTATTTACTACGTGCATGGCATAATAGTTTTCTAGAGCAATTTCTTGATCCTGGTGTCATAAGAACACTTCCAAAAGCTTTAATCCAGATGCCAGAGATGAAACCCAAATGACTTTCAGTCCTGTTTTTTCATCTGGTTAAAGTAAGATTCTATGAGCCAATGCTAATATGCATTCATGAATTTGCATGGGTCAAAATTTCATCATCAGCGTTTGTATACTTCTTCACATCACAAAAGATACTGACTGTCCAAATTACGAAGCATTCATTTATGTCCCATTCTTAATTTACCAATACTACTAAGCAATGGTATTATCCAAGATCAAAAACTGGTTTGCTTTCTTTGAAAACTGAGTGGGGTGAGAAGTCATTCAAAAAAATAATCCGTCATTTAAGGCATACAGTACAGACAAAACAAAACTGTCTACTTGCAGCATAAACAATTTTTTCATAGCTCCATTAGCATACTTGGAAATAATAAAATATCCTTGACCTGGCTTTTGCCTCTCACTGGCACAACAGGTTATTGAAACATTAGATGTCTTCGCAGCTCCCTGTAAAGTGAAGCCTTTAACCTTTAAAGTGTTCTGTCTTATATTTATTCTTGACCTCATGCAGTAAACCAGAACCAGTCAATCTCTATTCCTTCCAAAATTTTTTAATAGGATTAAATGTATAGATCTTTTATTACTCATCCATTTCAAGAATCAATGAATGATTCCTCAAGAAGCTGTTTATTTGTGGCTTTCATAATTTTAAACAGAGCATGATACCAAAGCCACAAATGGGACCAAACTTACCTGAGTGATAGATGATATATAAGAAAATTAGTGATGTTTTTTGGCCTATTCAAAACAAAAAAGTCATCAGGAATTGAAAATGTAGATAAGTTCTTTGAGTATCTTCAAAGTCTGCAAGTCCTTAATTTCTCCACATTATTTGACAACTAGAAGGTACAGAATGTTCCTTTCAGTCAGTATTGTTTATGTGAAACTACAGTTGTAGAAAGTAAATGTCACTCCAAGAAACAAGGTGGAAAAAGACCAAACACTCTAAGAGCATAAAACAACAAAGTTAGCTAAATTTCTCAAAATTCTGGCAGTCATTTAGGGGGAAAAAAGGTTCAAAGTTTCCTGACTTTCCCCTTTTTTAAATTTAAATTACTTGTTGCACATTACAGTTGACCCAAAGTTTTCAGCCTCTGGGAGGGGGAAAAAATCAACATTCATCAAGTAATACATTGCTTTCTTTCTTGTACAAACTCCTGTTCTCTGTATTATTGAACTATTTAGCTAAATTATCATGAGGTGCTGTTCAAGACACAGTGGAGAATGCTATCTTCCTAGTAAGCCAAACTGAATGGCCACCAGAAACCTAATTTCACACAAGTCATGGATCTTGGTTTAGCTGCTGCTAGGCAGTGCTCTAGCTCCTGGTATTGATGCCCTGGTCGTTAAGGTGGACGCTGCTGTTGCTGAGGCACTGTTTAAAAATGTGTCTTTCTGCAAGACTCACTTTGTAACTCAAGCTCTCTGCTTTGGCTGCTTCCTCACCCATCCACCTCTCAGGGGTTTAAAACCTAATGCAGTTGTCAACAGACAGGCCCACCTGCCTGAAGCAATCAGACAAAAATCCAGGGGGAAACAGAGTAAGGTGAACCAGACAGGGCCCTTTTGGGGAGCAAAAGGGGCAGCCCCAGAGGACAGCTTTCTGTTTGGTTTTCATTCGCGCTTCATTCGCAGATCACAAAAACGCACTGAACTCAGGGTCACCAGGCTCAGCCTTTTGAGATGCACCCTTTGGCTCACTAAGAGAAACTCAGGCAGTTCAAGGAAAACTGTTGTGTCTTCTCAGGGAAGGGGAAAAGGGATACTGTTCAAATGAGAACTGCTTTTATAATTAATTTAGAATTCCCCCCCCCCTCCTTTCCTCTTCTCCCCAACAGTAGTTAGTTGCTATTTTCACCACCACCTAATTACTTAGTACTGGTTTGTGGGAGGATTCAGCTTCACACGGCATCCCACACAGGTTGTCATTTTGTCAAGAATTCCTTCATTAACAAGCTGTCAATACCCTGCCAACAGCCACCATTTGGTTTGTTAAGGGACTGGGGGCTCTGGAGTGAAGAGTTGGCTCTGTACCCTTTCCTTTTTTTAAAAAAAAAATAAATAAATAAAGTAAGAGGCAGATGTCTGCCAGTCTGTTCCTTTGTGACACATTGCAGCCTTTTCCCTTCTTTTTTTCTTTTTTCTTTTTTTTTCCTTGCTGAAAGAGCAAGGCAGAAAAGGAGGGAGAGGCAAATCACACAGACTGCGTAGGTTGTAGCTCGGTACTGTCTCCCTATCAGGCTGCTTCCTTGTGAGGTTGTCTGGGTGCTCTTTGCCCCACGCTACCCCCAGCCCCACCTGCCCTCCGACATGCCCCAACTCCTGCACGGAAAGGAAAGCTCTCCAGGAACACAGGCACCGTTTTGCCTGCAACCTTTGAAACAATCATCCTAAAGAAACACGAAGACAGCCTGCCAGTCACATAGGTGCTTCCAGAGGAGTTTGTCCTTTCCGGCTAATTAACTGGATTAACACAGATGCTGACAGGCTTTGCCAGGTCCTCCTAGCACTACTCTTTAGAGATACTGATGATTAAGAATGGCTTTGTGCATCTTCCCCCTTGAAAGCCCTTACCATATTTGCACAGTCATCTTTTTTTTCTCCTGTTAGCTCCCAAGATCAAATCTCAGCTTGATTTCACTGATTAGTTTTTGATTGCACTGTGCCTACCAGGTAGAGTTTCAAGGTTAGCACAGATGCTGAGAGAATTGGGGCATTTGTCCATTGTCTGGGGCATTTCTGGGAACCTGCTGTTGCAACCAAGTTTCAGCTGTGTCAAGCAGTAATTTAGCTGGGTTGGGACCGATGAGTGCAAATTAAAAGGCAGACAGTGGGACAGGGAGCGAAGAGTGACAGAAGTCTCTGTTGTATCCAGAAACTACAAAAATAAGGGATTGTTCAGAATGACAGGGGATGAAGGAAGTGTTGTCTCTGGAGGTCTCTCTGGCAGGTATTTGGTTCTTACAGACCAGTGAGGCTGTCGTTATGTGCAGAAGACATTCAAAGGAATGCAGGGGAATCAAAGATTTTCTTTTTCCTCCTTTTGTTCCTGTCTAATAATTATCCCTTAAATGTGTGGTAGACCCTCCTGTCAGCTGTAAAATCATGTATGCAAGAGTCATATCTGTACACAGAACACTGATACTTATTTGCCAACAGTCTTATGCACATACAGCTACCCACAAAAACAGGTTTAAAATGCACCCAGATACACATTTCAGCTTATGTTAAAAACTCAGCTCCAGCCTTTATTTTGAAGAAGTGCACAGGTGTTTATGCCCCTATAATTCTCAGATACAGAGAATTATAACAAGGATCAATCACAATTATACAAGTTACGCAATTACGATGATACAAAAAGGATCTCTGAAAGTTGTGCCATTTTCTTTGTTCACAGATACCTTTTGCACAAAAGTACCTGGATCATGAAGGAGACATCAAAGACCACTTGAGATTCCGGTATGAAAAGCAAGTTCCAGCTATCTCAGATACAGCTCTGAAGTTGCTTTATAATATTCAAGTGCAATGTAAACACAGCTATCTGGATAGGAAAAACTCTCCCCTTGTCAGCTGCAAATAGATCCCAAACATAATTTCCATGGAGTCCACATGAGTGGAGTCAGGAAAAAAGCAGCACTGAAGAAAAGTGGGTTGGATGCCATACGTGCCAGTCATCCTCTCTGGTTATATTCTGTCTTTTATGCTCTCCTCCCATCTTCTTTTCTTTCTTTTGTTCTTTGTTTTTTAAAGGGATTTCTTTTTTCTGTCAGTTCAGACAATGCTGGAGAGTGTAAAAGTGGGATAAACAGAACCAGCTGGGAAATGCTTTGATAGCCAGAGTGTATACACCTTGAAAAACATGAGTGTGCATAGAGATATAGAGATAAGATAGATAGATAGATAGATAGATAGATAGATAGATATGATAGATAGGATAGATATAGATCTGCACACCTTCACCTCTGCAGACTTTTTAACCTCTTCAAGCCCATTCAAGCTGTCACCTCCACTTAATTAGCCTAAAACTGAACACTGGTGATCCCACTGCCCTCCCTGGTGACAGGTTCAGCCAAAGGTTCAGCCAATCCATATGGGTATTGTCCCAGAGACCTCCCAGGGTACATGTGGCACGGGTCTCCCTATAGCTCAGAAAACCTGCAAGCACCCAGTCTGTACTTTAACTTATCAAAACCCAGGTCCTCCATTTTCCCTGGGGGTTTCTTCTGCACTTGTTCCCACATTAGAGAAGTTAGACATAGGAGCATCCCATGTTGTAACCAAGGGATTTTGTCCTTATCCCTCACAAAGGATAAGGCCTTTCTAAAATTTGGTTAGCAATTCTGAAATAAAAACTTTAAATAACACGTTGTAGTCAAGGGAACCAGAGGCAAACCAGAGGCAAACCAGAGGCAAACCAGAGGCAAACCAGAGGCTTACATTTCAGAAGGCTTCAGAAACTTGCAAATGAGAAAGATTCCTCAGTTGATAAACATTTACCTGCCTCTACTCTTCAAGGGGAGTGTAAATGAATCCAAAACATCTAATAAATAATGTTCAGAACAGACTTAAGCTGTGTGTTTACAGGGCCCCAAATGACATGTTGTTAGAAGAACTTCAGCAGAAGAGATGTCCACACAGTCAGTAGTGGAAAACTAAAGCGGTGGGAAGCAGAATATGACCCAGAATCCAGCCTCCAGGATGACTCTTTATCCACAGCAATTTCCATGAGTTAAATGCAGAAAATAAAACCAGAGATAGGTTAAAAAAGAGGAGCACTGAACAGCGCTTTCGAAATCCTATGCTCTGTTACAGACAGGATCACCTACATTTTCAAAGTGCTGCTTGAGGATGTGGCCATATGGTTCCCATATACCTTAATGGGACTCAGGCAGCCAAACCCCTTATGTGGCACTTCAACATCGCTAAAAAGTATGCCAGGCTCTACACCCATCATTGTTATTTGCTGCAGAGCATTAAAAGATCAGCTGGATTTCAAATGTTCCCATTATAAATATATTTCCTTGAACAACTGAGAAAAGAGGGACCAAGACAGAGAAGTCACTAGCAGGAGCAAGACCCTGGCAGGCCCCGATGCTGCTGTATCATCAAACACTCATGTTATTTAAGCATGGGCAGGTCTTGAGATAACAAAGTGAAATACCCGTTCTTATCTTTCAAAGCACTATTAGGAATGAGTTGATCCTTCTGATAGTGGAAAATGTAGCATTATTCCTTCTCCTTTTCAACCATGAAAATAAAATAAAATTAAAATAAAATAAAATATTTTTCGTTTACATCCTGGATTATTTCAAAGCCTCAAACATAATGATTTTCATATAGGATTTCTTGAGCTCATTATTTGTCCCTCAAAACAGCTCTATGCTTCTTAAATATCTGTGTGGACACTGAATGACAACATGCTAAAAATGTTTAGAACATCTCAAAACAGTTTCTTTGTACTACACTGAGCATCCAGTGTCCAGGAATATCTCTGGGTTTTGGTGAAGAAAAAAATCCCCAAGAATTAGCATAGACTCCTGAATTGGGTGACTGTTTACTTCTTCTTGCAGCTTTTCTTGTTTACGAAAACCCCTGTGTTCTGACTAGGATGCCAGCCATGTTGAATCACATCTTCAAAACTAGACAAGAGCAAACTCCTCTGCTAAGGCAAATCTGTCCCCCATGAGCTTTAATAAAGCAATGCCAGTTTACGTTGATCTTAATTGTGGGCTCAAGGGTCTTATTTCATTCATATCTGTATTTGTACAGTATCTGTCTAAATGGCAATACAACCAAATCCTCATAACAAACTTAGCCCAGGACAAAGAAGCTGAATTATCTTTCAAGTTCAAACATTTGCTGCATTTAAAATGTTTTTAAAATAAATGATAAATATGAAAAGTTTCAAGAGTTAGCCTAGTTTCTGACGAGAGCAGTTAAACAATGACTCTGATGAGATTTGAAACCTACATAATTAAGTTTTGCATACATGAGGCTGGAGTTAATTTTTTATGCACCCTAATGGCTTCTGTAGAGTGCTTTATTTTTTATTGGCTAGCTGTGATGCCTTAGTTGCACTCTTTCCTTGCTCACACAATAATAAAATGTACCGTATCTATGAAAGTAAGGCCCTGTCCTGGCACTGGATCTGAAGCAGCTTTGCTTGCACAGTACCTGTTGTACTGGTCTCCAGAACCACCCCACACAAGGGTTTGGATTAGGAATCAAAATACACAAGAACTAAAATGCTTTAAGAGTCTCAGAGAAGTATTTCCAAGACCAGCTTCAGCCAAGGGGAGTGAATCTTCCTTAGTTCCCTCTGGTGCTTCTTTGGGAGCAGCTCATGTCAGCTCAATCTCAGTGTCTCCCTCAGCGGCCTTAAATCTTTTAGAGGTTTCAGTGTCAGCACTATCAAGTCTAAGCAGCTTAGGGACAACTCTAGATGCTTGTATCCTCCAAAATTGTAGATAAATGCCTTAGAAGATTGCAAAATGTCTCTGACCCGTTTAGTGTCTCCCCACCATTGATCCCAATGGTTTCAGTTCTCACTTGTACATGTGCCAGACTTTCCTTTCAGTCTTTTTCAGACCAGAACATTTACAGTATGATCTGGAAAAGCAGATAGCTTAGACTGCAAGTCGGATACCAGGCTTCTAAACTTGAAACAATTTAAAGTGAAGTAAGAGCTTAATTAAGTTATGACTTAAGAGGTTTAGGTAACTAGCTAACTAGTTTGTATAAATATGTATATATTTATAG
>VYZT01028115.1:11260-46970 GCA_013400735.1 Pomatostomus ruficeps | reverse complement strand
AAAAACCATCAGGCATCAGTTCTCCACCCAACATTGATACTCCAGAAACCTCTTCCCTTCCACTCGTTCTCCTCCCTGCACTGAGTGCTGGTAGAAGAAGGGAGGCTTTGTCAGGAGTTTTTCCCCACTCTGTTCTCTGTCCCACGTGCCTGGCAGTTTGTGTTGTGTTTTAAGTGATTTGTCACCAAATGTATTTGGAGGCCGGGCAGAGCGTTTGTTCCTGCAGCTGTACACATCCATCTGAGAATTGGGACAAAATCATTTAAATGCAGTGAGGAGGCTGACATTTTTCTTGGAGCATTCTGCTTTAATCCTATTTGCATTTTCACAAGAAGCCCGTTCCTGCAGAACAACAAGATGAGGATGGTACAAGGGCTCCTAAGGGGCTCTTTCCTCCATCCATTCATGAACAAACTTCCTCCTGGGAAAACCAAAACGTTGTAAAGGATTGAAAATGTTCAAAACAAGAGAGGAATAAAGATGCACGAAATGCTTAATGAAATACTACACTCCATGAAAATGTCAGAAAGGGAACAAACTTCTTCTTCTTTCCATCTGAACTGTAAAAATCATATGGGAGGTGAATCCCAGGAGTGGTGTGAATTCTCACAGTGTTCCTCAACATGCTGGGGAGGAGGAACCTCAGCCTTGGAAGACTCAAACGTGAGAGCGAGGAGGAGATTTCCTGGCTGGGAATTCTCTTGCTGTTGAGACAAGTTCTATCTTCTTTTAAGAACACACACATCTTAATACAAGTATGATATCAAAAACCATCCCTGCTACCCCGTTTCCAGCACAAAATCCAAAACACAGCCCTACACCAGCCCAGCCCAAACCAGCACAAGTCATTATTGATTAACTGAGGAAATACTCCACAGTTTGCAAAACAAAAGGTCCTCCCCCGTTTCTAAGAGGAAGTTCTGCTTGCTGTGTTAAAAGAAGGATGATGAAAATAATTAGAGATCTTTCCTTCAGGAAAGTGCATGTGACTCATTAACATTAATGAGAAAAAGCCTCTTGTAGTGAGGGGAGAAATAGATACCCCATGCGCAATTATGCATATATGACTCAGTTAAAAAATCACCAAACCCCAAAGTTTTGCTGCCTCAGTTGGGGTCAGGGATGGACACAAGGGCCAGGAGGGATAATTCCCTCCCTAGATGAGTTTAGTGAGGTGAAACTGCTCT
The DNA here is from genome assembly GCA_013400735.1 of Pomatostomus ruficeps. NCBI lineage: Eukaryota > Metazoa > Chordata > Aves > Passeriformes > Timaliidae > Pomatostomus > Pomatostomus ruficeps. The sequence continues at coordinate 45,783 of VYZT01028115.1, read as the reverse complement.
CCCAGCTCACAGGTGTCCTTCTTGCTATTCCATTTGTACTTTGCTGGAACAGAGTTCAGGCCTGCAGGCCTTAAAGCACTGAACAAACAATGAAATTTGGAAGTCACGTTGCTTTCTAGTGGGGAATCTGACACAGAAGGTCACGAAGAATCAAAATCAGAATGCTGAGGATGAAGTCAGGCTAACAGAGGGCCTAAAGCCAGAGGCAGACTGGATTTCCACTTAAATTTTGAGTCAGAAAGGGCCTGTTGCTCTCATGCCTGCAATGACCCATGTTTTCCCCTGGCACTTTAGAGCTAACCTGTTAGATTAATGGGGATTTTTCCTATTTTTCTTTTGGTTCCTGTTCTGTCCATTGTGTTTAATCTCTCTCCTTCCCTCGTCATTCACTGCCTTTTTTTTATTTCCTCCTATGATTAAATTATTCCTCATGAATATTCCACTGGATATTAAGGCAGTCACTGCTTAAAGACACATCCACAAATCTAAAAGGGGGAGATCCTGCACACTGCATGGGAGAAGTTGGTCACAGGTACTTGTATTAATTAATTAATATTTTGTCAGCAGCTGTGCTTTTGAACTTGCTTTCAGCCAGCTGGGATTTAATACTAAAGGTTCAAGAACTTGTACAACTAACAGGAGTTGTGGACAAAACCAGAAATAGCAGCATCAGGCTGCTCCTGGAAAACATCAAAATTCTAGGAAAAGTATTTCTCTGCAATAACCACCTTTCCTAACACATCAAACGTTGTCGCAGTACTGACCAGGATTATTACCTGGGTTGAACAGCACAAAACAACAGCTCTGAGCTTCCGTGAATCCCAAGTTCACCCTATATTGCACCATAACTCTTTTCTCATGTCTTGAAAAAGTAGAAATCATAGGAAAAAAAGAAAAGAAAAGCGCTGTGCCATCGTCAGAACCATGTTAAATCATTTGAAAAAATACGGTAAAAATTGAGAATTGTCACCATGGGGGAGGAAATAGGGCCCAAGAGGAAATCCACTTCCAGCAGCGACAGCGAGACTGCACATGGCCCCGAGGAAGGAGCGTGGCCCTGTTTGATGGAAGTTCTTCAGATCATGGCAGATTTCAAAGTCTCTGGTGTGCCTGCAGTGATTACCATAACCTGCATCCCATGCCGAGAGCTCCATATGTGACATTTCCTGCTCTGCATAAATTCACGGGGAGCTCTCGGTTCATATGTCTCCTCGCACATGGCTCGGCGAGGATCTCGGGGATGCGGAGTTACGGAGGCAGAGGGTTACACCGAGGAACTTTCAGATCTGTATTTCATTCACATCAGGTACTTGATTTCTTTGACACGTATCATGTATCAGGCTCTCGGTCTCGTCACTGAACTTTCATGAGGTGCCTAAGGAAAAGCTCCGTGAATGGTGTTGCATTTATTTCACACGATCCTTGCTCACCACTACAACTGCACAGTGCCATAAATACGTTTGATAGTTCTAGAACTGGAGAAGTTGCTCTGATTTTAAACAAAGGAGCAGGAAAAACAGTAATAAAATCTTTTAACTGCTACTGATGCGAATTAATCATTATTTTTATTTGCAATATTTTCCTTATTTTAATCATATATGTTAGGGAAAAATATTAATTGGAATCCGGGTACCCATATTCATTAAAAGTGGTAATATCACGTATCTATATGAATATGTATGGATGCTGTAATCCTGTCTTGACTGCAGATCTCCATCTGTGTGTGCAATGTTGTGTTCTTGCCTGCTGGCTGCTCTGTCCCACGTCCCCGAGCTCACTGCCCCAGGCTGAGCACAGGAATTCCAAACTCTGCCAAGTCTGGAGTGGCAGCGAGTCCAACGGCGCATTGGCAACAGCCATATTGCTGAATTTCACACTGGCAAGGCTTAAACTGACAGTGCTAAGTCATCCCCAGAACTAATGGAAAATTATGTTTGATTTACATGTTTAGAATTCTATACTCAAAAAAAAAACCAACTCCCCCAGAACCTGTCTCCATTTAAATTCCCATCTCCATTTTTTTTCCCAGTGATCTCGTTTTCCCAGTGAGAAAGCTGCAATTCGTCTTTGCCTGGGTACAGGAAGGCACAGGTGATATCTGCAGCTTTGCCACAATCTGAGGCTCAAGAAAGAATTAAAATTTCCCTGCCTCCAACCTGTCAGATGCATGATACATTTCACATTCTCTAAAACAGCCATGGATTTCAGAAAAGTCAGTGTGATACCTTTTCCAAAAGAAATGTCACTTTAGAAAAAATACTCCTTTAAAATATAGTTATGCATACATTAAGAAAATGATATACTCCCAACTTCTTTTCTGATTAAGTGTTCTTTCAGAGGAAAGGCTGTGTGCAAACCAGTTCATACAATCAGATACAATATTGAACATCATTTCATCAGGAAAATCCAAACCTCCCAAAGTAATCTTCCTAAGCTTGTACCACACACATTACAGCAGACTTCCTTCAGAATTCGATTAGGTGAAGAGATAAATCATAATCAGTGCTTGTTATCTCTGTGGTTTATTTTTATTAACAATAACCTTCCCAACAGGAGCGGTAAGCAAGAAATGGGTGCTTAATGTCAGTTATTTTCGATCTAATGAAAATTCTGCCTTTTCAAGCATCATAACTCAACAGCTTTCCTGTTTCTGTTGGGTTTAGCCTCATTGCTCAGAGGACAGAATCTTGCAGCAAAGCTTCTTTCTGCAAAGGGTTTGAGATGGTGACGATCATCTGGCCAAGACTGTGTTGCTTTCCAACAAATAAAACCGACAGACTGCATTTGCAAATCCAGATGTTCAGTGTTACCCATAAACCACAAAAAAATCCCACTGAATTCCAGTTCAGTGCAGTAATTTGGTTGCCTGTTACATGATAACAAACAACAAAGATTTGTTTTAGCCCAATTTCCTCATTATACACCAATAATGAGTGAATAATAATGAAAAGCCCAATAAAAACTCCAGCTCATTCAGCTGTTAAAATGAGCCAGATTGAAACACTGGAATCTGCTGAAAGTCTGTTCCTTCTACAAGTACAGGATTGAGATCTACTTAAAAAAGAAAAATCATACCATTAAATGTATAAAGAATTACCTAGTTAATGTAAGTTTAATTAAGCATACACTCCTGGCACAACATTTTAATATTCTACACTGTTTATTCCAGTGTAGAGAGATTTTGTTTTAATAAATTGATAGAGATTTCACTTGTCATGACTTCTGCTAGTCCTTAATTGGAAATAATTTATTATGTTTACCAGAAGTTGCAGCTAAAAAGGGGAGGACCATCAAATTTCTCACTAATCATAATATTGAAGTAAACCCCGGAGTGCAGGGTGATGAGGTGGCCTTTTTGTTTGGATTGTTTTTCAAGTACCATTTGTACATTAACATTTTTCTTTAATATAAAATCTTCTGGAATCAGTTTAAAATATGCAATGATAAAATACTGGGACAAAGATCCTACTGTATAAGCAGGAGGTTTTTACAGAGTGATACATTAAAAACTAAACCCAGAAGCTCCTTTTTGCTCACCTTCAGGTGAAAGGAATTTGGATCATACACACCAACACCACACCTACTGTCCAGTGTTCCTGTCCAGCCTATTTTGCTGGTAATTAGGATTTTCATTAATTTGATATCCTAACACACCGGTTTTGTTCCACATGGAAAATTCTACCCAGGAAATACAATTATAAAATTCACCAGTTGTACTATTTGGGTAGCTGGTGCCATTTTTATTTTCAAAGCAACAGTTTTTGGTGACTTATTCAAATAAATGGAAATGCTATTTCTAACTTCAGGGGAAGGAGTTCTAATCCTGAGCGCCTGTCTGCAGTTTGGCCCAGGATGTGATTCCCACTGCCCCGCCCAACCCCCAGGGAGGAACACAGGGTCCCTTTCGGTTCTCTACAGAGGGGCCAACCAGCCCCAAGAGAGATTCACTGCTCGAGGCACAACTTTAAACCTGCCAGTTCATAAACTTCCCTTATCACAGAACTGCCTCTCAATTTTAAAAAAATGAAATGATCAGATTGACAATTTCTGTGGAGTGTAAGCTCAGTCTTGACAGGGAAAGACACCTGGAGCTGAGTGTCAACTACAAAACAATTTCCTACATTGTTCACACTCAGTTCATGCCAGAAAAAGATCACTGAGCAAAGCCATGTGATTGGAAATTTGATCACCAAGCAAAGTCATGTGTCCTGGTTTCAAAGACAGGTATTTGCTAAAGAAGGCAGAAGCCCCCTTTCAGAATAGGAAAATGCAACCCCCTTCCCTCCGAATTGGTAAAATTTTGAAATCAAGAGGCTTTCAGGCAATGGTATGAGAAAAGAGGAATAACAGTCCTTTACTAATATTTTTATATATATATATAGGGACAGACCAACAACAATGGTAACCAGAACAAATAAGAACAGACAAACTCACGGACAGTCTCTTCCCACTCTCTTGGCAACCCAAGGACAGAAGCCCAAGGTGGAGGAAGATTCTTCCTGGAGCTCCAGCAGCCTCTCTCCCCCTCCTCTGGATGTCCAGAAGTGAGGAAGTCTTTCCCAGCTGTGCTCAGCCCCTTTTAACCAGTCCCATTCCCCCAGTATCTCCGCCCCCTCTGAGGGGAAAACTCAGATACCAGGGAACCTTAGATAGGGCCAGCTAGCCACACCCATCTCAGAGCCAACTCTTTGTTTTCCTTAATCACCACTCATTATCACTTCCTAGCAACTAATCACCCACCCATTATGACTCCCAGCAACTAATTACCCACCCATTATCAACAAGAATGGGGGAAAATTCTAAAAAAAAAATATCCCAAACCCTGACATCATGTGATTGATTGGAAATTTCATCACCAAGCAAAGTCATGCGATTGGGATCACTGAGCAAAGCCATGTGATTGGAAATTTGAGCACTTAGCAAAGTCATGTGATTGGAAATTTGATCACTGAGCAAAGCTATGTGATTGGAAATTTGATCAGTGAGCAAAGCTATGTGATTGGAAATTTGATCACTGAGCAAAGCTATGTGATTGGAAATTTGATCAGTGAACAAAGTCATGTGATTGCGACCAGTGAGCCTTGCCATGTGATTGGAAATTTGATCCCCAAGCAAAGTCATGTGATTGGGATCACTGGGCAAAGTCATGTGATTGGAAATTTGATCACTGAACAAAGTCAAGTGATTTGGATCACTGAGCCAAGCCATGTGATTGAGATCAATAAGCAAAGCAATGTGATAGGAAATTTGATCACTGAGCCAAGCCATGTGATTGAGATCAATAAGCAAAGCAATGCGATAGGAAATTTGATCACTGAGCCAAGCCATGTGATTGAAAATTTGATCACTGAGCATGTGATTGGGAATTTTATCACTCAGCAAAGCCATGTGCTTGAGATCAGTAAGCAAAGCCATGTGATAGGAAATCCGATGACTGAGCAGAGCCATGTGACTGGAAATTTGATCACTGAACAAAGTCATGTGATTGGAAATTCAATCCCTGAGCTTGTGATTGGGATCAATAAGCAAAGTCATGTGATTGGAAATTGCATCACTGAGCAAAGCCACATGACTGGAAATTCAAGACCCCCATTCCAAGCTGGTGAGAACCACGGCTGACATTTCCTTGCATTGATCCACCCCCCGGCAATTGTATGAAATTCAGGAATTTTTCATTCAGCAGTTCTGCCTTTAATACATTTGCAACATGTTTTTTCCTTATTTATGTATGTAAGTGCATTGACTCAATATCTTGCCAATGTTTTTAATGAAGTCTCCAAAAAGCATTAATTGCTGAGATTTAATAGCGAAAATGATCTATGTTGAGCTCTTTTGATAATTGCTATGTCTGAATTAAAAGTTTAATTTTCTGTCTTGATTTTGAGAATGACTGGAGTGGTTTATATTGTATTGTTACTCTTTTTTTTCCCCCTGAAATTAGAAAAACTGATTGGATCAGACCTTTGTTTCTTGTGTATGCTTCATAATATTATGACTGTAGTTAATTTTTAATTTAAATTTGAGGATAAAATGTGTTTTTATCGTAATAAATTTCCTCCAAGACTACAGCCCCAAGTTTTGCATTTTAGGGTGAAATCCTTGTCTTGCACAGAGACTGGCTCCAGCATACTGGGGTTGATTATAAGAAAAAACCCTGAAAACCAAGGTGTTCTTGAAGGATGTTAAGTAAATTAACACAAAGCTGTTTAATGAGCAGAGCAGCACCTCTCAATCTTCCTCTTCTGTTCATTTATTTGCTTTTCATTATTACATTTCTATCTCAAGTCTCTTTTAGCCAAAAACCTCTCTCTGTAGCTTTAGCCATGAGTTTAGGTTAGAAATAGAGCATAAATGGTAAGCCTGCTGCTTTTGTGAGCACAAAAATAATAGAAATACACAATTTTAACTTGCAAAAACCTTTCTTGGAGCATCTTCTATGAGAATTTGCACGCATAACTGACAGGTAAATGCCAACCAAGTTTCCCAGTTGAGGGATGATTAAATTTACCAGAGGATGCAACAAAGGACCAGAATCTTCTCCCAAACTTAAATCCCAAAGTTGGCAATTTGGTTCATTTGCATAGAAGTGTGAGAAACGCAAGACCTTAATCTTTGCTTCGAGGGAAAATATCCCAGAGACCACTACCTGTGGAGCTGCTGGGCCCTTTGTAGCTTGGGTCAAGCTAACCTTGAAATCCTGATTAGATAAAATTAATAATGCATTTGCTCCTGTAATCCTCGTTAGCCGTCCTGGAACGGAGGAAAGGCCATCCTCGGTGTTTTTACAGACTCACCGAGAACACGTCGGAGCACAGCAGTCTGTCTGGCTGCAGCAGAAATACAATTATGCAAATGAGCTGTGTGCTCCCCGAAGACTGCTAATAGAATGATTGACCTATATACTGCTTAATTTGCTCTCATGCTTTCCCTTTATTGTCTTCCAGCTGCACCAGAAATTAAAACTTGTTAAACTGCCTCGCTCCCCAATTGTATATCAAAGGTGCTCGTGTCACTTCCTGTCAAAAGCAATTAAGAGTTTGCTTGCTCCTTATCACCAGCAAGACATTGAGGGTTGGTTTTTATCTTGTTTGTTTGTTTTAAAAGTAAATCAGTGCCTCTATGGACCCTGTGTGTTAAAAACTTGGGAAAAGATCTCAATTTCTAGTTAATAATAATAATAATAAACAACAACCCCAATGAAATCGTTTTTAGAAATATGCCAAGGAATGGGTAATAAGTTAAAAAGAAAATATTTTTTAAAATAAAGTAGGGAAATTGCAATGATTTCACTGGAAAGAGTTGTTTTGATTTAAGAGCTATCTAAATATTTCTAAATATTCTTGAAGGGCAAGAAAGAATTGCCAGTGTTTGTCAGTGGGCCATTGGTGAAGCCATCATTATTTGCAGACAAAGCTTATTTTGCTTCACCTTAGCAATTTCTTCAACCCAATTTTTTACAGTTGAGTCCAATAAATACTTGCAGACAGGTAAAATGTAAGTGCTAAATGAGATATTAAATGAAACACACATTTGACTCTGGTTGCTAGTCAGAACATGCATTCGCTTAGCATTAAATAACAAATTCTAGCTAAAAATGACCAGAACAACTCAACTGTGCCAGGTTGATGAGTTATAAAATGACAATGTAAGCAGAACAAAAGTATTATTACTTTATTTCATAATTTCTCATGTATAGCATCAATAGTTTGGATCACATCTCTCTTGATGGATCTCAAAACACATTCAGCCCTTTAGAATCCTGAAAAAAGTATCAAAGGTTTGTGAATCCCACCTGTCTTTTGAGGCTGAACAGGTCAAGGAATTAAAGCAGCCAAGTGGGTGCAAACTCTCTGTATTTTGGGGAGCTACAGCAGGCACCCAATTAATTTTCCAGTGATGTTTGCACTTGGACATTTTAAATCTCCTGTCACTGACTCTGGAGCCCAGGATCGATTGGCAGCTTCTGGCCCACCCTAGGTGGGATTAGTTGTATTTTTGAACCAGCCTGATTTCTGTGTGCTTGTTTATAGCAAATTTGCTTTTTCTTGAGCTGTAAATATTTGGTGGGAGGCAAAACAAGGAGGGAAAGGACACCAAACACTTGCACGGAGCTGCAACATTCAGCAAACATTGGGGGAAGGAACACGGCACCGAGGGGTGACAGCAGTACAGGTTGGGTTTGTGTGGGGAGGTTTGGGGGGCTCCAGGGGTGGCTTCTGAGAGAAGCTGCCAGAAACCATCCCTGTGTCCAGTAAAGCTCAGGGAAAACAACTCCAAGACCCTCTGAAAACTCATTTTGGAGTAATTAGTGAAGGACTGCAGCCCATGGGAAGGACTCAGGGTGGAAATGTTCGTGGAGAAGGCTCCATCCCTGTCTAGAACAAAGCACCCAACAGCTCTGAGAGGATTCATACCGAGCTGTATTTCCACTTTTCCTGAAATTAATGAACTGCAGCAGGTCTACAAAAAAAGGCAAACAGGTAAAGGAGATTTGACTTCAGAGGTCGGTGACATATCCTTGGGATTTCCTTCAACTCTGAACTTTAGGGACTTCAGACAGAACCCAGTGTCCAACCGTGCAGCCTGGTCCCCAGAGAGATGAGCTCTCTGCAGGGCACTCGCAGCAGTTTATCCTCTAGAAGGTTCCCAGCTGAATCCTCCCCCTGAGCTGTGACATTTAATACTCTCGTATCTATTGAAAAATCCTTCTTGATACACATTCCCTGCTCAGCTTAAGCATTCAGATTGGGAGACAAGACTTTCAGATATTGAAATTGTAAATGGAGATAACAGTTGAAAATGTCAGCTGTATCTGAAAGAAAAATCATTTGACAAGATAGATTCATTAACTCTTCATTCTTCTTCAATAAAATGATTTCCTGTTGTGTTTTTCAGACACTCACACGTCTCAAATACTGGAACTCATTAAGGTGGGTTTTTTTTCTTCCAAGAAGACAACACTGACAGCAAAGTGCTGAGAAGGGGGATCTACGTGTAGAGATTTGGCACAGAAACATCAGCTCTGCTGTGAGTGAAGCACGAGTGAAATTTGGGTTTAAACACATGAAGAAAACAGAATTGGGAGTTGCAGGGAGAGTTATGGGGGACCTGCTCCCAGGACAGCACTCAGAAATAGCACTGGAGATGTTTCCATGGCCCTCATTCTGACACCACCTCCAGCATGGAAGGTGCAAGAGGATGTTGAAAAGGATTCTCAACAGGAGAGGGGGTGGCAGCTGGACCATTCCAACCCCTGCCTGAGCCAAAGAAGAGCTCACACTGCAGCAGCCTCTCAGGATTGCTGAAAGGTAAAATAAGCAAATTCCAGAGGGACAGAGCCACCCATCCCAGCTGGATCCAACAGGATATAAATGAGCTTCCAGCTTTTGCCAGCAAAGAGGGAATGGAAGGACACAGACAGCACTTGCCAGCTGGTGTTGATTCCTGACGGTTTTTGTCTTTTCTTTTTATCCCCTTTTTATACATTTTTATCCCCTTTTCCCTTTCCCTGTACCTGTCACAAACACTCCCTGTCCCTCAGCCCTACATGTGGAGAACCCTTGGGGGCTGAGATTGAGCTCAGCTTGGGGCTTCTCTGAGGGGAGCAGACAGAACATCCCGAGTGTCTCCAAAGCAGAGGCTCCAGCCTTGCCCGGAGCCTCCTCTCTGCAACAGGTTTGTTCAGCTGGGCTGGAGTCTCCCTTGGGGGGGTCATTAGAATGGGGGACAGTTCCCTCATTGGTTCAGTTCCTGATTGGGGATTTGAGGTCGATCTGCTCATTGCTGAGCTCCATCCAATTGGAGCCGCGTTGGACCCGGGGGTGCTGCTCGGCTGTTCCCCCCTGGGCCGAGTTGTGTCCCTGGGATCCCATGAACCCAAGGGAATGCCCTTTGCCCTGCGCTGCTGGGGCTGCCCCGGGTTTGTACAGCCCTTAGGGCATCAGTGTCCCTTGTCCCCTGTGCTGTGAACGAGTTATCCTGCCAAACTCAACTCCTGCTATGCATAAACCACCCTGGGACATGTAGAGCGTGGAGCAGGGAAAATCAACTCACCCAAAGGTTTTGTATAATAAGATAAATTTTCTTTTCATAGGATCTTGCATTCAATTTATTGCGGTCATTTCCCTGCAGAAAAGTTCAAAATGTGTTTTGTTTTTTCCCTGTATTTTCTCACTTCCTAAGCTCACCATAGGAATTGAGGGTTGTTAGTGGCTGTGCTTGTAAAAAGTGAAATTTAGGCCAAATAGTTGAATTTATTGATTGCAATATCATATTGTGTAGCTACACAATTCTGTCAATTGTCAAAGTGTAATTCAGGCCATACTGTCTGTTACAGTCTAAGCCTTCCGAATCTCACATGATTTATGCAACTCATTCTAAAAGTTTTGAATATTCATAACAATCCTCGCAATCTGTGGGCAAAATAGATCCATAATAATTCACAAATCATTTAAAATAATTAGTACGTTGGAGGATTTTCATTCTGTGATCAATAATTGAACAGTTAAAGGGGTAAAAATCTGTCAAATGAATTATTCATGGGCAATGGCTCACCCACTGCAAGGAAAAAACTTCAAAGAACACGGCCCCAGACAAGGAGCAGGGGATTGCTGGGGTTGCGGATCCCATGGGGAAGAGCTCAGGTTTTTGTGGGAATCATGAGAATTAAAACATGGCCCAGCACAGGCCACAGAAGGCAGGGTCAACCTGCCAATATCCATATTAATATCTATCAATAAATATCAAAACTTTATCAATAAACCTGGATTTGATGGCTCTGTGCCAATATTCCACATTTCCAGGTACAGAATCAATAGAAAATTAAATTTAACAATCTTGTTGGCAGTGCTGCCTGACCACCCAAATCAAGAATTTTTGAGTCATTTCCTGAACAATGTAAAGTGTGAAGGCTCCAGACAACAGAACTGAGGCTGTTTCCAGTAAAAAATAACCCCTCTTTCTTTTCTCAATGCATCTTTGTGCTATAGAGATGTAGCAGAGCTTCTGAATCATTGTTTTTAAATCAATTAACTGGTTTATGGTTATTTTATTTTGTTTTCCTCTCCCAAGTGCTATTAATTGTCATTATCCACTGATTAGATAAAGAGCACACAAGTCTGGAATCCTCTGCTGGGGGTTCCAGATGTAATTTTTTTTTTAAACTCGAAAATAGTTGCAAATGTCATTTATTAGCCTAAAATTACATTTTAAAATGATATCATTAATAGAAAAATAGCTTGCCAATGAAGATTAATGGAATACCATTAGAAGACATGGATTTTCTAGCTTTATTAAATCAGTCTCCTAGGAGCAAATTGTGTTAGGAGAAGATAATCTCCCTGAATATTCCTATGCATGTGTTGAAGATTATTTTTTATTAGCTCAATATATTAAGGCTACAGTAATGTGCAAGAATTAGTACCCTGATTTCTTATCACAAGTGGCACAGAGCACCGAGGCTCTGCTCCGCACTGAGTGCTCTGCTCAGGAATATCTTACTCGTGGTTTAGAGAAGAAGAAAGATTATTGCAATTTCTGAATTGCTAAATTCATTTTAGAAGAGAAAGGAGAACACAGTCGGGAAGCAGAAATGAAAAATGTGTAAGGCCTGTACAGCACAAGGTTTAAATAAATCACTGCATCTCTGAGCAGAGATGTTCCCCCTCAGCTGACCTCCATCTCAGCATTCTGAGGGGGAGAGAGCAGAAAATGATGGATCTCTCCTCATCCTCACTCTTTTCTATTCCCCAGTCTGGAAGTAAAAGATGAAAATCTCATGTGATGAGGTTTTAATGTCATGACAAATGAAAGACAGCTGAGACAGGGATCCTGGTCTGAGCACAGCGCCTGGAAACTCGAAAGCAGCGCTCTCCAGAGCTCTCTGTAACAGGAGATTCGGAAATGCTCGTACAAAATTTGTACCTCTGCTTCTGCTTTGGAGGAAGCAGAGCTCGCTCTTAGTTTAATAAATTCTCTTCCATGTGATGCCTGAGTAGAGGCTGCCTAGAGCAGAGGCCAGACAGGATTGAGAGAATAAACTGGGGATTTATTGCAGGGCCTTCAACAGGGACACCTCGGGCACTCAGAGCCTCTCCGGGAGAGGCCACAGCCAAGCTGGACCCCGGGGCACGAGTTTGCTCCACTTGGATCAGTTTGGATCCATTCCCAGCTCAGGGTTCATTCTCCAATGACAATTTCAGGGGATGATGGAATTGAGCCCAAGTCTGTCCCCCCTTTTAGAGGCTCCGTTTCCATCTTTGGGGGCCTGGGCCAACGAGGTGTCCTTGAGTGCAGCCTGGAGAGGATTTGTTGTGTCTGAGCAGGATGGGAGAACAGGAGCTCCCAGCCTGTGGGGAGTGTGAGAGTTCCACACTAAAGCGGGGCAGGGGCTGGGAAATATAAAAGCTGAATTTTAAAGCATCACAGGGTGAGAGGAAGCACCAGAACAGGAGGTTTAAAGGAGCACAGGGAGGAGCTGCTCACACCAACAGAGCTGAAACCAAACCTCTGCGAGGGGCTGAGATGCAGAGACTTTGCTCAGGGCTTAACCAATACTTCAGAGCTGGCATCTGTGACAAATTGGTTCTGGGTTATTAGTCAGGCTGCTGCTGAGGCATCAATCTCTCATTCCGTGGCATCTGCTCGTTCACTAACCTGGGCAGCTCGGTGTCAGAAAGTCAATTTTTGTCCGAGGATTTGATAGATGTTAATGTGATTGCTCCATCCTTCTGTTCAAGTGATGATGGCTCGAGATTGACTCTGCAGGAGCTTTTCTGACTGGAGCTTGATTGGATAACAAGGCACAAGTTCTGACTCCTCTCCCCCTCGCTTCCGCCAAAGAGCAGATTTCTCTGCTTAGGATACAATTCAGCAACCAAAACCCAAAGAAACTGAATAAAATTTCTCCCTGTGCCAAGCTGGAACGTTGTGCTGTTGACAGATGTTGCTTTGTGAGGGAGTTTGGGGCTTAAGGATCCCACCTTGACCTCTCTGTAACTCAGGACAGTGCCTGCTGACACTGCTTCTGGATTTATTTTATTTAATTTTATTCCATATTGCATTATCTTTACTTAGACTTTCATAGTAAGAGGGTTAATACAAGTTTTGGAAATGTTTTACTTAAAATGGGATGGATTTTACAAGCTTCTTCTTGGGTTGCCCTAACCATAAGAATATGGTTTAAATAGAAAAATGATGCTATGTTTTTGTTTCCCATTCTTTTCCATGATCATCCAGTGAATTAAATTCTGGTTTTAGCTATAAATACCAGTTATTTGATTAAATGACTAACCGACCATTAATGAGTTTTCATTACCATATCAGATAAATTATATATTAACATAAGATCCTTTATGATACCTGATCCCCCTTTAAAAACAGTCTCAATCCAAATGATTTTTTAAATCATACTGTAAATGACAACTAATTTTGATGCTCCTATTCAGCACTGTGAAATCAAACCCAAAAGTATATGGTGGAAATATAAACCTCACTTAAAAATTAGATTTGTATTTATACAAATTATGCATCTTATGGAATTCTTTTCTGAGAGTGAACGATTGATCTTTATGAGACATGTTTCATATAAAACCATGGGCGCTGTGAAACTGTAAGACACAGAATTATTTTTATTTTAGCTTTCAGAATGTCTCAAACAGGGTTAAGTGGCTCCTGTGGAATGTGTGGCACAAACTGCAGTTCCAGGATAAAATTGATATCTGCTGGGTGCTGCGGTGCCCCTAATTAGTATTGCTGCTATTACAGACCTGTCAGAGCCAGGACGGACCAACAAAAGCTAATTAGCTGCTTCAACTCCTTCCTGTGCCACGTTTAATCTGGAGCTTGTCACCGGGAAATTTCTTTAAACCTTAATAATATTCAGGATCATGCACTCGTGTTCACAGCAACATGTGCTGCGGCCATAATGGATGGCTGCTGGGGAAGGGTTCATTATGACTCAGAGAACTTTTCTGCTTTATTTATCCAGGTCACTCATTTATCTTTCCGGTAAGATTGATGAGGTTGTTTTACTCAAACCAGTGGAAAACTAAAATCTAAAAACTTGTTTTGCATTTCATGTGTGGCTAATTCAGCCACATTGTTGATCACTAATATTATAATTTTAATATAGAACATATATCCACCTGAAAAGGAGTGCTTAGCTTAATACAAATATTTAATTTGTATTTCATGTTAAGCATATAGACTGGCTTAATTGCATTCAAAGACTGAAATATGTGGGAAAAAACTTACTGGAATTTCTTAACTCCTTTATAAATATTTTTCAAGGAATCTGTAGGACGTGTGAGGTTACTTTAGCTGTCAAGAGGTAAAAACTCTCAGCAATAAAGAGATATTAGGAACTGTCATCATTTAGCATCTGCATCTTTGATTTCCTGGTCTGAGAAGCAGCTGCAGGTGTTTGCTGGGCTGGGATGTGCTCCCAGCCCATTCTAATAATTGGTAATTTAATAAATTCCTGTTATTGAGGAGCAGTGGAAAGTCAACCCAGAAACAGAGCAGTGGTTACTGTGTGAGTACAACACTTGCATTGAGGTTTTATACATGAAGAGGATGGAGGAATTCTGGTTGGAGGCAAATGAAGCAATTAATTTTTAAGGCTCATTAATGCTTTTGCCAAGCAAAGCTGGGGGCAGCAAACAGGCAGGAAGGGCCTTCCCAGAGCCTTTTGTTGGAAACCAATGATGAGCTGCAGCAGAGCTGTTCCTCAGTCTGTGACACAAAAACCAGACCTGGGGATCTTCAGGGGCTTCATTTTGAACAAAAAAATTTCTCAAGTAACATCACTGAGGTTTCCAAATGGTTCTGAGGAGCTGAGCCTTGGGGATTGAGTCACAAATTCCACAATGCCAAAGGAAACTCAGCCACACTCCCAAGGTTTGTCCTGATAGGAAGTGCTCATGTCCTATAAAAGTCTATTTCCTGTTTTCCTAGACAGCTCCTAAATAAATACATGCCCGCCACATTTTCAAGCTCCAAAAATAATGAATATATTTAATGCCTTGTGGGGACTGTGCAAACAGAAATAAATTTTAGGCAAATACTTCTGGATATTTGCCAATCCCACACACCCTCTGTCATCTGTCACATAAAACCACTAAAAGGCAGGAGGGGTTATCGAAAAGGGGATTTTTTCTCCTTCTCTGATGAGGTAATGATATTGTGCATCATTTTGGATGAGGATATTTAGAGGATGAATGGATGCCCTGCACAGGACGTGGATACAAATATTTGAAAAGGGATGATAAAAAACAAAATAGCAGTGTTGCGCTAATTGAAATCAATCATTAGATATTTTTACCTTAATGGAATGAGTTCATGTATTCTGCTTCAGGATCTTGAAGGGAATAAAAATAATATATTCAAAGGTAGGCAAGGCGGATCTGCTCAGAGGAGAAATGCAAGCAAGGAGAGCTCCAATAAGCTCAGAATTCAAATCCAGAATGAAAAATCAGAGGACATATCTGTTCTGGCATGCTGTAAGTAATGGCTCATTTCTATTGATACCAAGGTCAGGTTTTTTCATGTTTAATAAATCTTGTTAAATAAGAAAGATAAAGCAACAGTTAAAGTGCTTTCTTCTTCTTCAGTTCTCTCTGATCTGAATGGAAATTTGTCACAAAAGGTGTCACCATTAATCCTCTAAATCTTAGATTAAATTTTCCTGATACATCTAATATTGTGAATTTGAACAAGAGAAACTTCCACTCAAAGGTATTGATGTACAAGTTATGACAAATCCTAATTTGTGCTTCAGACACCACTAAACTGAGCAGGAGGACACCTCCGTGTCATGTTGGATACGCAATTTTTTTCTCTTCTATTTTTCATTATCCGCCCTGATTAAAGAGGTCGATTCCTCTTCTAAAAATGATGTTCAGAGAATAAATTAATAATTTGCTGTGTCAATGCAATTCTTTCTAAGTGACAAGCCGCAAGGCCTTTCACACTGCGTTGCTGCCCAGACGATAGCACCCAATTTATTCAGGTTATCACATTTTCTGAGCCGCTGCCCCTCTGGCAGCTATCACTCCCCATCACAATCATCGGCCCAAACCAATACTTGATTATTTCTAGATCTTTAGGCAGCTGTCCTGTTGATGTGACTTCAAATGAGATTTATTCCTTCTAACAGAAAACCCTGCGTCGATTCATTCAACTTTATGGTCCTGCCATCAGGAAACAGCTATCAGGGAGTCTCCATTTTATTGAAACTGGATTGACCAGCTCAGCTCCTGCTCTTCTCCACTAAATTTAATGAAAATACGGAGTGAAGAGCTTTCCTAGGTGAGTGACCCATTTAAATGCTCAGAGGTTGGTAAGAAGATGACCTAAAGTAAAATTCTGAATACAGTCTGTGCTAAATATATCAGGACGCTTCTCCTGTTTGGTTGTAAGATTAGAATCTGGACTGTTGGAAAGTGTGATTAAAATAGAAAATAAAGTCATTGAAACATTTATTGTGCCCAGCGTTGTCAAGTCCCCTCCTTTTAGTAAGGAATAGGCCATGTAACAATCACAGCTATTTTTTTATTATTATTTTTTGCCTTTAAGTCCCGTCACACATCCATCTTGTGCCAGTTACAGAATCATGGAATGGTTTGTGTTGGAGGGGACTCAAAACACCATCTACTTCCAAGCCCTCAGTTAAACCATCCAGCTTGAAAACTTAGAGCAAAAAGCCATTGTCTGCTATATTTAGGGGATAAAAAAGCCATGAAATTGCCTGTTTCCCTGCTGTGAGTGAGCTCCCAGCCACTGGGGCTGAGCTGGGTGTTCAGCTGGTTTCAGCAACGGAAATGGAACGAAGGCAGGACTGCAGTGGTGTCACAGGATTTGTGTTTTAGTTCATGCAGCTGCTCCAAGGAGCAGGCAGGGAGTCACAAAGGAGAGAAAGAAGCCAACCAGGATATTTTAATTGTGTCTGATTTCTTAGGACCCAGACCAACCCTCACTCTGTGCCAGTTCCCTGTCTAAAATCCGGCTTTTAGTGCACTCCTGCTCCAAACCAGCTCAGGGAATTCCATATTTTTCATCAAGAATATGGAATATCCCTTGATTTACCTAAGAATCAAGCAGCACAAACCCAACTGAAAGAGTTGTGACCATGACATCACCTCCTCATCCCTCCTTCCCTGAGCAGAGGACTGGAAGCTCTAAACCCCCACCCAAACCATCCCAGTACAGGTTGGAAAATCCTGGAAATTTTGCATTTTCCATTCTTCTCATGTACTAGGGCCAAGGGCACAAGGAACAGAGGCAGCCCAGGGAATCAGGCAAGCAGGGAGTCACAAAGGAGAGAAAGAAGCCAACCAGGATATTTTAATTGTGTCTGATTTCTTAGGACCCAGACCAACCCTCACTCTGTGCCAGTTCCCTGTCTAAAATCCAGCTTTTAGTGAACTCCCCTCTAAACCAGCTCGGGAAATTCCATATTTTTCCTCAAGAAGATGGAATAACCCTTGATTTACCTATGAATCAAGCAGCACAAACCCAACTGGAAGAGTTGTGATGATCTCGTGTCACCTCCTCATCCCTCCTTCCCTGAGCAGAGGACTGGAAGCTCTAAACCCCTCCCAAACCATCCCAGTGCAGGTTGGAAAATCCTGGGAATTTTGCATTTTCCATTCCCCTTCCCTGCCCCAGGCCAGGGGCACGAGGAGCAAAGAGGCAGCCCAGGAAATCTGCCCAGCAACGTTCCAGGCCCACGTTCAGGCTTCTAAAATTGTCACAAAAATAAAGTAACTTGTGCTTTAGAATACACGAGGCTTCTTGGACAGTTTCATCATAATTTGTCATTCATTCTGAGATATTCATTTGTCTAAAAGCAATTAAAGCTTAATTGCTGCATAACCTGAATAATTTAGAAATGCAAATGAGGATAGCAGGCAAGCAAGTATGTGTTCATTAATTTCTTTGTTATCACCATCTGTTTAATTAAAAAAATGAGTTTTACTGAATGACAGCTTGCTAACTATATAAACGTTTTCCTTAATTGAAAATGTCTTTTGCAATTGAGGTCAGCATCTGACAAAAATTGTTTGAGCTTTTTCAAAAAAACATTTTCCCCAAACAAATTGTTGTATTTTTAAATTCGCATTAAAAAAACATTGCCGACATATGCGGCGTAATTCAAGAAATGACATCTTCGCTCCTTAATGCAAAGTCATAATTTTAGGAAAAAAAATCAGCGCTTTGGGAAAGTGATGGTTATTACATGAAAGGTGTATGCGATTTATCATCTTTATTATGGATGATTTTGAAAACTTTTATAAAATCCAGACTCAAAATATGAGTACTCCTGGCAAAAAAAAAAGAACAAAAACAGAAAGAAAGCAAGCAACCAACAAAACCAACCAAAAAACCCATCAGAAGAAGGAAGATGTTTCAAAAGATGGATCATATGATGAAGTCTTTTGTTTGGGAAATAGAAATAAAGTAGTTTTTCATGTAGAATCTTTATATAAAGCTAGTTCTTTGCATTAATATAGAACTCTTCATGACTGATATTTATCAACCTCCTCTTATTCCACCTGGTTTTATTCCAAATACCTTCACTCCCCTCCATCTGCAGCAAGGTGGGAGGCCCTGGCGCTGCCCAGAGCAGCCGTGGCTGCCCCTGGATCCCTGGCAGTGCCCAAGGCCAGGCTGGATGGGGCTTGGAGCAGCCTGGGACAGTGGGAGGTGTCCCTGGGGACTGGATGGGCTTTAAGGTCCCTTCCAATCCAAATTATTCATTAATTCTATGATTTATATATTCAGGAAAAAAGAAAAATCATTTGTGCCATATTACTGCATGTTTTAGTGTCATAGGTGTACGGGATCTTACATTTACCTTGGGTTGGTCTAAACAGACAAAACGGTGCCTGATCTCTAAATAAACAGAGACAGAGCTCTAAATAAATAATGCACGTGCCTGCGAGCCCAGTGTGTGTTAGCCAGGGTTTAATCCAGCAGTCCCATCCTTTCTGGGAGATCAGGAATCTCATTCCCTTGGACTGCAATCTGGAGAAGGGCAGTGTTGTACTGCTGCACCACAAACTCATCCATTATTCACCTGGCCTTGTTTGCACAATTAATTATATCACTTCGCTGTAATTTAGGTTACACTTGGCTTCTACTGTTGTGTGCTGCTTTTAATAGAAACTTTATATTACGGCTTCTGTATCAGCACCAGGATATTTACAGAGTGCAGCAAAAGGCCTTCCTGCTTCGAAGGCAACAGGGGTGATAAAGATGACAAAGCTCCAGTGATTTGCACTGGAAAAAAATCCCCAAGAATGCACCTTCTCTCTTTGCTGTGTCCCCTTTTGTAGTAAATTACTGAGGGAACTGGGAGGTGTATGTATTGCCTGTTAAATATATCGTTAACAGATTAAAAAAGAGAAATAAATTATCATCGTGGCTGTTCCCCAAACAGGAGTGCCCTGGCCAGCCTCGCCGGGTGCCAGCACAGGGACACAAAGTCAGGGTGACACCGCAAGGCTCACGTGGCTCAGTAATTCCCTTCATGAAGTGCCTCTGCACTCCATTAAATGGGCTTTAGGTTTCTCTGAGTGTTGTATAAACCTCATCTGGCATTTGCTGGCTCTCCCTAAATGTGGAAACAAACATTATGATTGTCACTGAAGGCTTTGGGTGACACGCAAAGATTAAGAAACTTTTTCATGACAGGAGAATCCAACAAGAATCCCTGAGGAATCCCAAACCTGGATCTGTGAGGGAGACAAACCTCCAGTGTGACTCAGGTGTTCATGGTCACTGTGAGACAGGAAAATTCCTTATGAACCAAAAAACCCCTGGTAAATCACCACAAGATATTTTAATTTTCTTATGATTTGGAGCTGTTCTAAATGAGTGTGGATATGAATGAGTTTTCATGGAATTACAGGGAAACTACGTGGGAGATTGAGCAGGGAACACAAGATAAACTCATGTGGAAGTACAGGAGGGTGAAAAATTGTGGAGAAAAGCAGCAAAGGATCCCACTGAACATAAAAATACAAAACCCCACTGAACATACAAATACAAAACCCCAAACGAATAAAATAAAACTACAAGTTACTGGTTTGTCAAAGTTGCACAATCCCAGTGTTTTCAGGCATTAATTTGTCAGTACCATATTAATGTTTTTATGCATCAAGGACCACTTGGGCTGGGTATTTCTCCTCCTCTCACTAGATGGCAATATTGGATCATATTCCAGGATATAAACGAGGCAGAGGGATAACCAAGTAAACTGTATCAGTGCATTAAAGAAATTAAAGGATAATTAAATTAAAAATTTACTTCAATAGCTTGTATTTCTGCAGACTCTCTCAGTAAGGAAGGATATCACTCAGGTTTTCTCTTTGATAAACCACGTGCCCCTGCTTGGGTGGGACAGTGAGATTCAGCACTTTTTCCCCTGAATGACATCAGCCCTCCCTCCACAGCTCCCATGGAGAGGGATTGCCAATTCCTGTTTCTGTGCACAGGATAACTGAAGGGAAACCAAAGCCTAAATGCAAACACAATTAATCTTATTATCCAAAATCATTAGCACAGTTTCTTTGTTACTCCTGCACATGTGGTGGCACTGTTTGGGTTCCCTGCTAAGTGACCTTTCCAGTCCTGAGAGCTGAATTTTCCCCTTCCTCAGAAGAAATCACATGGAATTAATTCCCTTGCACCTCAGATTAAAGGTGTGTTTCTTTGCACCCTTTCCCTGTATCTTTACAGCAAGAACCAAGCGAAGCAGGAGACATTAGGTGAAGCAGAAGACTGATTTATTGGGCAGAGGGAAGGAAAACGCATTAGAGAAGAGGAATGAGAAAGTTGCAGTGACAGAACCCGCTTCTGAGCTGTGTTCTGAACATTAATTGGACCAGGAAACAGAACCTCAGCCAAGCCTGCGTGCTCAGGTCATTAAGCAAAAGATTTATTTGTGGTTTTTTTCAGATTTGCTGGCTGTGTAACGCTGACAGGAGTGATGGAAGGAGTTTGATTTCAGGTGACTGAACACCCATTTGCTCCGGGCATGTTTCTGGCTGGGAGGAAATCAGGTATTTAAGATTCAGCTTTGGAGAGCTGGCGAGAGCTAGAGCTAATGCACACAACCTGCAGAGTCGGGAGAAATTGTTTTAATGATGAAAGGTGATTAGGAACCGGTCCTGATGGCAGCAGCCTCATTTTTCTTCCACAAAGCCACTCTTTTCCCCTGGTAAATGTTACATGGGGGCAAATCAAAGCAGTCTGAGAAAGAGTTGCCTGCCTCCTGGTCCCCTTGCTATCAAAGGGGTTTGAAAACTCCCTTTGACTTTGAAAAAGTCATCTGGTGGGAGAGCACAGGCTGACTCTGGCACTGCAGCTGCACTGACTGCAGTAAGAGACCCAAAGCTTGACAGGGAGCACTTGAGAAAACCCCCCCAGCCATGCTCATCTCCTTTGCGCACACTCCAGACAGAGAATTCCAGGAGACATCCAAGAATTTTCAGTCCAGCCCTGACTTCCTAATGACTACACGTGTAACAGCTGTAAAGCAAGGCAATAAACCTTATATCAGAGCTCATTGTGAGCTATTCATTTCCTGACTCAATTAGGAGATCATTATATCATCTAAAAGGAATGAACATTTCAGATGTGAATCTCTAAGTAGCTCATTGTAGATACACATCACTGCAAACATTCTGTTGATAAAACAGGCAACCAAACAACAGAACCCATTCAGATCTTTGATTGACCTTTCCTCCTGTTTAAGTCTTTACTTAGATCATTGCTGCTTTCAAGATAGTCAATTTAAATAATTTTTAAATTATGTTTTACAAGCTAAAAGGTTTTTTCTTTTGGAATTTCTGTCTGCATTGGTTTTAGCATTTCTCCCCCCTTGTTCCTTGTTACATCAGTGGTGTAATCAAAGCCATTGGCTCTGTCTATAAACCTTGTCCTACTAAAGGCTCTTTGTACCAGCAAAACACCACTGATACCTTTCCCTGGGAAGTGATAGAGTGAAAATTCATGAAAACGGAATATACCTAATCCAGTTCCTTGCTGTTAGTGCCTTATGCAATAACAGCATCCATTTGGCCACAGACTAACACGGAGGTAATTGGATTTTTGCTCTCTCTAATTCCAGTGGAAAGCTGTAGATCCTTGCTGCTAATCAATTAGAAACATATTTGGGCTTCTACTGAAATTTGGTACATGGACAATCCACTTATTTCTCTCTTTTCATCAGCAGCATTTATTCTGAGCTTCTGCAGCACTCAGGACAAGCAGTCATACCTTGCATGGCCAAGAAATTGTTGGTTTTTGGCTGCTTACACAAAATTTCTCTGTTCCAGTTTGCATCCACCTCTATTGAGCATGGAAGACCATTTATAAACTGTGTTCAAGGGTCTCTCTGCAGTCACTGTGCAATAAATAAATTCTTCCAGATTCCTGGAAGGAATAATTTAACTAATGTGGTTTCATATCCCCATAATACACTGAAGAAACAACATAGAAATAAAGATTTTTAGAAACTGCTTATTTGCCACAGTGACCTTGGCACATTATTTACTACTGGATTGTGCCTTTGTGACAAACACTAAAAAAGAGGGATAGCAAATAGTTGTCCCACTCAAGAAATAGTTCAATTGCTATGTTCCTGTTCAGGTTCTTCTGTATCATCACATCAGCTTCAATCAGGGACGGTTATTTCATCCTAACACCTTTTTTTCCTTCGCTGCTCCTATTTTCTTATGGGAGGCAAAAAGAAGAGAAAGGAAAATCTCATGAATTCAAAGGCTGAGGGGATGTTTTGCTCTTTCAGAGAGGTTAGAAGAAGGTGAGGTTAAGGAGTAAACTTAATGGATCATTTTTAGTGTTCTATTTGAATAAAATTTAAATTAGCTAAGATGGATACCACAGCATTTTTGAACTGCAGCATGCAGGCTACTATTGAACTCCTCCTTTGCTTATTAAATTGGTAATACAAAAACAAAGGGACAAATGAATCCTCATTTAAACCCATATTTAGTATGCAAATCACTAATAAGGAGGGTTTGTAAAATCTCTGATGCAAATTGTGTATCAGCTTGCAGGGTGAGGTAATAAGTGAAAAAATGCTTTGGGCTTGAAGCACTTTGCAGCCTTTTATACCAAACTTCCAGACGCAATTCATTACGGCGCTGTAACATCATCTTTACACCTCCAAGTGCTTTCAGTGAACACTGGAAATGTTTTCTGCATATCAAACGTGTCCACATCAAATACAGATGGTGAATGGCCATTCTGGCTGGAATTTACATCAAGAGAGCGCTGCAGAACTGCGCCAGCAGCATCATTATCTCACAGCCCTGATTTGTGGCTCGGGAGACCAAAGGAGCCGAGAAGGCACCCGACAACTTGGAGAGTTATCCCTGGATATTGGGGCTTTGGAAGTCACAGCCTTTCAAAGCAGGCTCCAAGCAGAGCTCTCAGATGTGCTCTGGTAGCTGTAAACACAGCCAAGGCAGCAGAGCAAGGAGCAGAGCCCTTGCTGAGGTCAGAGCAGCTCCTTCGTGGGCCCTGAGGGGCTGCAGTGACCCCAGAGCAGTCCCAGTGAGGGACCCCAACCCTTCTGGGCAGTGCTACCCCTGAGTGAGGGACCCCTGCCCTTCTGGACAGCACCACCCCTGAGTGAGGGACCATGGCCCTTCTGGACAGCATCCCTGAGTGAGGGACCACGGCCCTTCTGGACAGTGCTACCCCTGAGTGAGGGACCACGGCCCTTCTGGACAGCACCACCCCAGAGCAGTCTCAGTGAGGGACCATGGCCCTTCTGGGCAGTGCTACCCCTGAGTGAGGGACCATGGCCCTTCTGGACAGCACCACCCCAGAGCAGTCCCAGTAAAGGACCCCTTCCCTTCTGGACAGCACCCAGTGAGGGACCCCTTTCCTTCTGGACAGCACCACCCCAACACTGCAGGGCACAGGTTAATGCAAATTCCAACAGGCCAAAGAGATATCTGAAAATTTCTCTTTTCAAAGAGTTGCCACCTCAAGATGTAAATTTAACAATTACCCATCAGGAAATAATTAACAAGGACTAAGTTTTTTATGGTGTGTTGGATCTATGATGAATTCTTGGGAGTTCTCTGTACACCATGACAGGGGGCGGGAGGGGAAGTAAATCACATTGCAGTCAGCTGATCCCGTGGCATTTCTTCCATTTAAGGTCAAAACCTCATTATTTCAATATAATGAAATCTGCAAGTAGGCATCGGTTTCGATTTGCCTCTAACCTAAAATTCCACTCAGGACATTAAATGAAGTCACAACTTAATAGTGGCTCTCATACAAATGCCAGGAAACATGGATGGCCAGGGAAGCAAATGCCATGCCTGATTTTTAAGATCCTTAGATAATATTTATTAGATTCTGAACTGAGTTTGATGTATTCCACTGAGTTCAACACTGTTTCCTTATCAAAAATCAGTTCCTTTACTACAGTGGTAACTGCTATTCACAAGCTGTTTCTGCTGATCTTTTGAAGTCTTTATTGACAAAGAATATTTAAAAAGTTGCTCAAGCAGCAGCTTTTTTTAATTCTAAGACTGACTTTTCCAACCTACGTATTAAATTCATTTACCAGTGCTAAGGGATGATTCAAGAAACCATCAGCTACTCCAAACAGCTCCCCAGAGCTTTGGCTTTATCCTCATAAAAAAGCTTCAGACAATCTCTGTGTTCTTGAGCTGCTTGGGAAGGAACGGGCCAGGAGAGCAAACGGAGCCAGAGAGACAGAGTTCACAAATTAAATTACCAGGTATTTTAAAGCAGCAATGTAATTATATATTATGGAACTTCAAAGCTCAATACTCATCTAATCTTTCCCGTTCTCCTATAAAATATATTTAACATTAAAAAAAGGCAGGGAGGTCTCATCCTGACATCTGCCAGACTTTAAATACCTATTGATGGGGATGACCGAGGCATTTCAGCGTCTGTGGGGTGCCCAAGGGGATCACATCAGCACCCTGGCCACACACACAGCTCCCTCTTGCTGTTACCCCTTCGTGTCTGATCCAGCTTGGGAGCTTTTTGAGGGAAAATCCTGCACTCCCAAAGCTGCACTTCCCCTGCGCCCCCTCAATCCATCACTCTTCTGTTACCTCTCCTGACCTCAACTCCTTCTCCATTAGAAGTCAACAGAAACACAAACCCCAATGTTTTAACTATTAAAGAATGAGGAGTTTGGGATGCAGGGTTTTATTTTTAGTCTCTCTAGCGGTAGCTGGGCTTTCCAGATGGAAAGATGACGCTACAAAGCACAGCACATATTTGTCTCCATGAATTTCTGTTGTTATGTCTCTGGCTGAATATTCATTATGAATTGATCAGCATATTTTATTGCTATGTCTCACACAGATTGTTTCTGGCTCTTTGCTGCCTATCAACATGTTGATTCACCAACTGGTAGGCCACTTAGCTTATCAGCTTTGCTCAGGGCTAATATTTAGAGGAAAAACAAAGCACAAAAATAACTAAAAAAAAAAAAAAAAGAATACAGAGAAATAAAAGAAAGCCTTTATGAATTATTGTATTCAGTGGTGGCAAAGAAGTGCATCACTATCCCAGCCCAGCCCAGTCAGCACCCTGCAGTGCTGGTAGTGCCACATTTACCACACAGCTTCAGCTGAGCCAGGCACAAGGGCCTGAGGCAGCACCTCCTATCTTCCTCCCCCAGACAGGCAGAACAGGAACAAAGCTGACTTATTTATAGCAAATTGTTTAATTTCATATCCAAGGTGTCCTGCACAGGAGCTGCTGCCGTGTGCCAGAACACAACGCTGGGCCTGCATGGTGCCCTCAGACCCCTGAGCTCTCGGCATTACTTGGGGCACCGTCAGATACAACTCTTTGGAAAAGTCTGCCTCAAAATCTGCTTTTGAACCATTTAAAAACACTGCCTGATTATTTTTACCCTGTTTTCTGCAAAGACAGACTAATACTACCCAATGTCTCACTGTGTGTTACACTGCTTGTCAGGGAGTGAGTGACCTGCAGGCCTTGGCTATTTTCAGTGTCACATCACAGATTATGTACAGCCATCCCAAATCACTCGATGTTTCGTTACATATGTCTCCAATTCCCGCTAATTAACACTTCTCCATGCACTCAAACCTTTTGCCATCGGGGCACCCCAAATGAACCTTGGAAGGAAACCTGTTATTTGCACAGATTTGGAATTAACCTTTCCAGGCCCAGAGAGCAGCTGCTCAGGGGTGAGTGTGGCAGAGCAGCTGCTCAGTGTCTGCTCAGAGCTACAAAGTTCCTTACAACTCTTCACATTAATCTTACCCAGATGATAAAAGAAAACATTCAGGAAAAAAATGGAATTAATTTAGCCCTGGGCCTAAATGTTAGAATCTCACATTTTGTCCTAAACTCCTAAGAAACTGTCAGGGGTGGTTTGGTCAAAGGTTGGACTCGATGGTCTCAGAGGTCTTTTCCAACCTTGATGGTTCCATGATAAACAAGGGTTATACAGAATTATAATTCACACAGATGGAGTACAGACAATTCTCATTTGCACAGAATACAGCAAAAAACCACCCAGCTGAGAGCTGCTCTCACAGTCCCAGCTAAATGCTGTCAGCTAAAGCCCATTTTACCTAGGGATTAATTAGTGAGTATTTAACTCACACAGGAGTGCCCTTTCCAGTTTGAAGGAAGAGGGTAGAGGCCTTGCATAAATGAAAGTGTGATGTGCCTTTTCATTTAAAAACCTAAATTTTAAGGACCATTTTTGCTTTCTAGTTAGTCACTGAAATTGATGATCTCTTGCAATATGGACACCCACAGATCTGTTAGGGAGGAGATAAAGGCCAGTGTCAAAAAATGCCAGTCACTGATGAAGTTTGGGCAGTAGGATGTATAAATAAAATAAAAAAGTTATGCAGAACATGTCAATACACCTTCTTAAAAATGCAGGAAGTTTGAATGATAAATTAGAACGACTGGAAAGCCACTTCCATGTGAAAATGAGCTTCTTATTTAAGCTTTGGTAGATCCCTGCTCTTCTCATGCACCAGAGCCCACCAAGCACCTCCTGTAAAGGTGGGAAATTGCAATCCTGAGAGCAGTGTCACCATTCCAGACCAAACCCTCCTCCCCTGCCCACCCCGAGCCTTAGATTCGAATTCCAGACAAGCTCCTTTAAGGATTCTTTAAATGCCATATGTTTTCGCTCTTGGTGGCAATAATTTGAAATTTTGTTTAATTTGTTTCATCTTGGGTTCATGTTTCATGTGAGAACTCGGCTGCTTTGCTGAAACATTGGTATAAAATCAGCCTTTTAGAACAACAATGGAATTTTCAAAAAAATACATGTTATGATTTGAGATTTCATGAGTGAGCAGCACTTAGAAGAGAGCGGTAGAAGGTTATGCTCAAAGTCCTAAAATTGCTTGCATGTCCTGCATATAATTCAGGTTTGAGAATTGATTGCTACAGCAAACCACGAAAATCCAATATTTAATTTACTCACCAAGAATAAGTCACAAAAGCTGATACATTCTGCAAGGACATGTGTCTGTTGTTACTCTCACCGACAAATCAACACTTTTTGTATGGAAATAAGAAAAAAGATTTCTCCATCACGATAGTCAGTGAAATCCTCAAAATATCTGATGGTTTGGTTCTTAAACATTTCACTGCTCCAAGTTTTTGTTCATATAGAATTAAATTGGCAAGGGCAGTGGAAAGGGGATGGAATCTGATCCTTTCATCAACAGTGCTCAGTTGTACAAAAATGTACAGAGAAACTCAAACATTAAAAGGAAATTCAATGATTTTCCTCAAGTGAGTCTTGCAAATACCTTCCAGCTGTACTTTTCTGCATGAAAATTAGTATAAGAATATTTAATAATAATAATAATAATAATAAAAATAAAGATTGTCTCTGCTGGTAAAACACAGCCACACCTGACATTTTGTACACTCAGTTCACTCTGAAGGAGAACACAGAGTCACTATCAAGAACCCTGATTTGTTTCATAAATTCTAAGCAATGTGTTCGCCAGAGAGCAAGAGATACGAATACCTGGAGTTAACTCAATTAGACATATGACAAACATTTAACAGTGTTGTGGAAAATGAGTTTTGACTGCTTTATTAATATTTTTCATTGGCAGAGACGTTCGAAATGCCAGCTGCAAAAGTTACATTTTACTAATGCTCCCATTATGCATCTGAAAAGAAAAGAAATTGTGCTCGGCAACATCTCAGAACTGAATTACCCAAATCACGTCATTCTGGGAAGGTAATTTCTGGAGAGCTGAGATGCTTCTCAGCAGATAAGCAGACATAAAAATTTAATACCTTGCAGCACTTGATTCGGCACAGGCAAAACTTCAGGATCTGCTGTAACTAAACACGGGCTACATTTGTAATAACCCAGCCACTCCAGCATCACTGGAAATGTCAGGAGTGTTATTCAGCATGATTTCCTCTGGATGATGGCTGCAGTCAATTAGAATGACAGATAGCATCCTACTGGCTTATCGGATTACCTCTGACCTTTGAGCAGCTGCAGAAAGCCAAAGCAGCCCGAAAGGAGAACTCATGCATATACGACACCAAACCGGAATTTCGGATCTGAGCCACAGTCAGGAACTCATTGAATGTCAGCAGATTTCTGACAAAGCCCATAGCAAATCATTTCTTGGATGGTTTGGCACCATGAGAACCTGTCATTTATTATGGCTGAGGACTGATGGGGGACAAAAACTTGATTAATTTTATATCAATACATCATATGAAAGGCATTACAACATATAGTCCATTTTAGAAATTTGGAATCCACTACCCAAAGTAACCATTCATTTTGAGTGTTATTTCTTTTAGCAGGAGCTTGGTTAGATGATTTAAGTCTGGGCCTCAGAGGGAAACAAAAATCAATATCAAGTGCAGTTGTGTATATTCAAAAAATGGGCTTTATTCTGGAACAACAGATTGCTAACCAGCTACTCTGAGAAGTCTCTGACCGCTCACATGTCCTCTCTCATTCCTCAGACATGATCAAAGGTGACTCTGATAACCAATCAGAAGCTTATCTTTGTGTTGCTAAAAGCCCAGAAACACCCATCCCATTCCTCACACCATTCTGAAAAAGCCATCCCAAATGAAGCTGCACCTGTTTCTGACAATAATCTGATATTAATTTAAATTCTTCAAAACCTTCAATTAATTTTGATGGAATTTTTTAATAATAATATATTGGTTAAAAAGAGTTCTAAATTCTCTGTAGGAAAAAAGCTCTCAACTCACCCACGAGTAACAGAATCACAGAACAGAAATTTGACATTTCCATCACTGAGATGAAATCCCAGCTGCCCTTGAGAAAACACCACGGCCACCATTTCCTGTACCTGGAGCCACCATTTCCTGTACCTG
The DNA here is from genome assembly GCA_013400735.1 of Pomatostomus ruficeps. Classification (NCBI taxonomy): domain Eukaryota; kingdom Metazoa; phylum Chordata; class Aves; order Passeriformes; family Timaliidae; genus Pomatostomus; species Pomatostomus ruficeps. The sequence goes on along the minus strand of VYZT01028115.1, from coordinate 16,362 downwards.
GAGCCACCATTTCCTGTACCTGGAGCCCAGCTACACCCTGAGAAATCAGGGGTCCCAGAAGTTCCCTCTGCTGGGACTCAGCTGAGAGGATGAACAGGACAAGGCAGCTCAAGGGTCACCTTTATTGACAAAAGAACTTTAAAGATGAAACCCAAAACCACCAGAATCAGTTGACTTCTAAAACTTATGAACAGCTCTATTTGCAGTGTCTGGCTAAGAGAGAGCAAAAAAGAGGAAAGCAAAATATCTCCAGAGTTCTTTGTCCTGCCTATTGACTTCTAAAAACTAATTATGCCAGCTCATGCTTCAAAAGGAAAGCTGCTATTTCCTGGTTGCTTGCTTTAATTTACAAACCTTTCTTTGGGAGCTCGTTTTAGAAAAAGGGTCTGCCCAGTGCTCCTAAAGGGCCCATCACACCCACACAGCATTTTTGACCCTCCTCTGCACCAGCTGCACAGTTTTTGGGGCTCTGGCCGCCCAAGAGCACCACAAACCCCTTACCCTGAGGACTCTGCCCTGGTCTGCAATGTTCCCACAGCAAAAATCAGGACACCTGACTCAATGGAATGGGGACCTTCACTCCAATGAGCTTCAGAAAAATAAATATTTAAGAGCTGAAAGAATGCAATTAGGATAGTAATACATCTCAAACAATGTTAATAACCTTTAGAAGCAGAGAGAATACCCAGTTTATTCAGCTATCATAAAACAAATATTAAACATACTCTGGGAAAAAAAAAGAAAAGAAAAGATATGTAATTTCTGCTCAGAAAAGTAATTAAAAAGTGAACAGAATGGCTTGGCAGCTGCACAGTAATCCCCTCCAATATCTCAAACAGCCCTTACTGGTGTAAGATGCTCCACCCAGCACCACCAGATAAGAATATTGCTGCAATCAATGGAATGCGTCCCATTTACTTAAGGTCTTTCAACTCCAGAGCAGGAATAATACAAGTTTCAAGTGAAAATTTGGAATATTCACATATTACACCTAAAAAGAGTAGCTGAGGGGATTGTGCCAGAACGCATTATTGTGCTCCTTCAAGGAGGAGAAGAAGAATTTACTGATTGTGAGACCAATGCAGTCAATACACGTCTGCAAGGGTTCAGCGGTGGCTCCTCTGAAATATGCCACAGGAAGGGGCTGCTGTTTGGAAAGCTCTGTATGGATGCCATAACATCTATTACAGGAGAAAAGTCAATTAATGTGCAATGCAGCCCTTGCTTTGGAGTTTATCTGCACGCAGAACAAAGTCAGGAGCAGTAAGAGTAGGCTATTTCCTCCAGCTGGGGAGAAAACGAGGATGGTTTAATCAATACCATGACAATTTGAGTTTTGCTACCCTACTCGTCACCCCAGTAAACATTTATTGTGCAGGAAGGGGATGTACTGGAAACAGGGCAGTCAGAGGAGATAAGATCAGTTAGTGGCTTCCTAGGAAGCCAATCCTGTTGCATATTCCAGGAGAAGCTTTACAAAAAGAAATTCTCCTTGAAAGCTGTCTGTCAGATACCCTAAAGAGCAGAGTCCTTAGGTTTATATTTGCCTCAGAGTTTTTATTTAAACCCCTCGAGTTTTCAGGGCAAAAGAGCCTGTCCACCTTCACTCTGTACGTGCTGAACTTCTCCCCAGACAGGTGCACAAGCACTGGTGATGCCTCAAGGGCTGGTACAAATCCGAGGCAGCCCCAGCAGCGCAGGGCAAAGGGCATTCCCTTGGGTTCATGGGATCCCAGGGACACAACTCGGCCCAGGTGGGAACAGCCGAGCAGCACCCCCGGGTCCAACGCGGATCCAATTGGATGGAGCTCAGCAATGAGCAGATCGACCTCAAATCCCCAGTGAGAAACTGAACCAATGAGGGAACTGTCCCCCATTCTAATGACCCCCCCAAGGGAGACTCCAGCCCAGCTGAACAAACCTGTTCCAGAGAGGAGGCTCCGGGCAAGGCTGGAGCCTCTGCTTTGGAGACACTCGGGATGTTCCGTCTGCTCCCCTCAGAGAAGCCCCAAGCTGAGCTCAATCTCAGCCTCCAAGGGTTCTCCACATGTAGGGCTAAGGGTACAAGGAAAGGGAAAGGCTACAAGGAAAGGGAAAGGGTATAAAAAGAAAAGACGAAAAACCATCAGGCATCACTGGGTGTTTCACCAGGGTTTATAAAGGTGGAGGTGGGGGCAGGAAGGGTCACAGGGACATCGAGGTGCAGCTCAGAGCTTCTCTGCTCTGTGCAGGCGAAGCCACCGAGCTCATCTCACAACAAACACCACAGAGTGGAACGTTTATTTTCACTGTGCTCGTGCACTTTGGATCAGTCCATCCCCACGTGCCTCCACTTCAATTTAGAAGCCAAGTTTGCATCTTAGATAATGGCTATGAAAAATTTGGGAACCAGTTATTTTTTGAGGACAGCTGAAACAAGGAGTAGAGCATGGAAGGTTTGAGCTGCGATGCTGAGGCCTGCCAGCTCCATTTTCACTCCACATGCTGAGGTGTGCAAAACAGGGGGAAAAACTTAAAATCACATCTAAAGCAGAGAGCAGAAAATGGGTCCCAAAGTGCCTAAACTAACCTCATCCTCCTTTTAATAATCTCCTTAAGCTTCCACAGAAAATACCTTCCTTTGTTTTTAAACCAGAAACCACAAGCCAATTAATGCTTTGTGAAAAAAAAAAAATTGTTGTGAAGGTTGTTTTTCAAACTCAAATGGCGATACTTTACAGTAAATGGACTTTATTTAATGCTCAATTAAATTTTAATTGCTTGGTGACACTATTCATAATCATCAAACTAGCTAATGTTTATTAATAGCCATTTCTGATAGAGTGTAGCACCTCAGATTTCCACGTGAATTTGAGAAGACAAAAATAAATTTGCTACAGTTGCCAGCTGAACAATCACATTAAACACACCTCCCTTGCTTTAAGGCTCAGGTGGCTTTAAGATATTTGAAACTTTAAAAGAAATAAAGTACAGGTAATAAGCAAATTGCAGGGATTGGGGCAAAAAACATCTCACAGACTTTGAAATCATGGAGACAACACCAGAAAACATATTGGAAGTCACTTCACTGCAAACACTATAAATCAGCAAGGAATTAGTACCTCATAACAACTTCTTAATATTATCAGACATTTTCAACACCCCCATCCTAATTTAACAAAGTTATTTTCCAGCAGACACACATTTTAGCACTCACCTCACTGTCAGCAGGCTCTCCTCATGCATTCCTCCCCTGGCAAACTCAAATCCTCCAAAGGAACTTCTTCCTTTCCTGCCCTTTGGGCTTCAGGCTTTCCCAGAAGCTGCTTCTAATTGGTGGTATGATGCTAATGGAGGGAAGTAATTAAGCCCTTCATCGTTCCCTCCTGCCCTGCTGCCTTGGAGGGCATGAATTTCCCACTGTGAAGATCAGGTGTTGGTGGAAAAGCGAATAAAGTGAATAAGCATTTGAAGCGTGGATTTAATGTGTGTGTATAATCAACACAGGAAATTCAAGTTACTGCCACAGAAACCAGGTTTTTAACTGTAGGCAAAAGGCATGGGCTGATTTTTTATTCAGTTTTTCCCTGTGGTTGGGGGGACTGAGGTGATGACCAATCTGTCTTCTGCTGTGAGAACTGCACAGAAAGTTAATTGTGGCTGTGAGCAGCTCAGCGCCTCCAGGAGTGTGCATGTCTACCATGGACAGGCACGAGAGGAGGTCAGCAATTCCTCTGGAGAGAAGGGAAAAGTCTTTTTCTGTCATCAGCTTTCCAGGTTTCCACAAACTTCAGCTGCTCTATCCATTCCAATGCACAGCTTTGTTGGGAGAAGCATTTTTATTTGTTTTTTCCACTCCTGTTTCACCACCCAGAAGAGTAATAAGTTCAATACTCAGTTACCAATGAGTTTTCTCTCTGGTTTTTGGGTGTCCCAAAGGTGAGCTCTGCTGGAATCACCAGCTGCACATCAGCAGGCCTAGAATTACACAGAAGAAGGGAGGAGTGGGATGATTTAAAGGAATTTATTTGGCAGTTGAAGGGGAACAGTGCCCTTCTCTTCCCACAGCACAAACTTTTCACCTTTTTGGTACTTCAGCAGCACAATGGGAATGGTTCATTTCCGGTTGGAATGCTGTGGTGTGTCCTCTTCTGAGCCATGTGTCCTCTGGTCCTTCCAATAATTAAAATAATCTACCAAGACGAACCTTTCTTGATGTTAATTACTGGCTTTAAATCACTTCCAAAAGGCGCGATTAAATTCTATGCAATATTTTATGTAATAAAGCCATTATTTGATGAAATTCACATCTAACCCAGGAAATAATCTTCAAACTTCTCCAGCGTTCATTTGGCAAAGTTTACTTTAAAAATCCCATTCTCATCTCTTTAATACACACATTGTGGACACTCAATTTTGCACACTTGAGCAGGCTCACCTTTACCAAGGATACTTCTAAGGCCTTATTTATGTTGCCAAGTAAATAACTCTCAACATGAAATTATCAACTAACTGCTCATTCACAAATGTTATAACTTTATTTTTCAATGTGTGTTCGTTCTCTTAAAATTGCTTCTTTAATAATTAAAAATATTTAAAAATTATTTCATTATTCGCATTATTTCACAATCCCTGACACAGCATTTAGAGATATCAAAATTTTTTCCTTAGGCTCAGCAGGCTGGGTCAGGAATTAGAGAGGATCCATCCTCTGGGATGAGCTGGGAAAGGTGCATGGGACAGAGGTGCTGGGGAAGGGATGGGACTGAACAACCTGCGGGGCTGTCTGGGGCTGTCTGAAGGGCTTGGGGCATTCACTTGGTTAAAAAACACAGATTGTAAAGGGAATGGGAATGCCTGAGTCCTCAGGGAATGGGAATGGGAATGCCTGAGTCCTCAGGGAATGGGAATGGGAATGGGAATGCCTGAGTCCTCAGGGAATAGGAATGGGAATGCCTGAGTCCTCAGGGAATGGGAATGGGAATGGGAATGCCTGAGTCCTTGTTCTCAGGGAATGGGAATGCTTGAGTCCTCCTGCTCAGGGAGTGGGAACTCCTGAGTCCTCCTTCTCAGGCAATAGGAATGCCTGAGTTCTCAGGGGATGGGAATGCCTGAGTCCTCCT
>VYZT01028115.1:0-11157 GCA_013400735.1 Pomatostomus ruficeps | reverse complement strand
TTCTCAGGGATTGGGAATGCCCGAGTCCTCATTCTCAGGGATTGGGAATGCCTGAGTCCTCAGGGATTGGGAATGCCCGAGTCCTCATTCTCAGGCAATGGGAATGCCTGAGTCCCTGTTCTCAGGCAGCTGCCTGGAGTTGCCTCCCTGCCCCTGGAGTGCACCAATCCCTCAGACACTGGGAGCTGAGCAGGTGCCACACGAGCCCACACGTGACACCGTCCCCAGCTACACCTGATTAGGCAAGCGAGGGTCTGGATGCATTTTGTCATTCTGCTCATACGTTGTGATTGAACACTTGTCAACCGCCAGCACATTTCCAAGAGTGGCTGAAGGTTATTGCTGTAGCAGAGCAGCCAGCGATGTGATAGTCTTCCACAGAGCTTGTTAACATTATCAGAATTACCGGGAACAGGAAAAGTTCTCCCTTGGGTACAGGATAAAGGAGTGTAAAATGCTATTGCCTTCCTTTTAGTAGCTCTTTCAATAAAGGTCTTTTTAAATAAAGTCAAAAAAATGACGTAGTTCTTTTCAGTTTTCCTGTGAAGTAATTACAGCTGTAGATCCTTGACTTTTGTGCAATTTCGAATGAAAATTAACCAGTGTTAAATATCGATTGCTTTTCTCTATCATTAGGCTTAATGAACTAAGCATTAATACTGTCAAAACGGCATCTGGTTCCTTAAAAAGATGCTGCAAGTTTGTGTCAGCAGTTATTTCAAGGGCTATTTTATGCACAATTTATGAAAAATATAAAAATATAAACACTGGCTTATTGTCAAACCCAGCAGTTATCTGTAATGTCTCGGACTGAAATAACCGCTTTGGTTTTTCAAAGTGAGCAGCAGAGTCTGGAGGTGGCACTGTTTCCCTTCAGGAGAAAAGTCAATCCCACAAAAAGATCGAGTCCAACCCGCCCCGGTGCAACTGGTGAATTTATCTGAGGGGCAGAGCTCTTCAGGAACGCAATTAAACTGAACATATGCACGAGACACCCTCCAAATCCTCTAATGCAGCCCCTCCATGCAGGATAGGATGTGCCAACCCATCTCTGTTTGGACTGCAAGCAATTTAAGAATTTGAAGATCAAGACTCTTCAGCAGATTTACTCAGATTAAAATTTAATGAATTAATGGATTTAATAACCTTAATTGGCAAAAATTAGCTTAAAAGACATGAGAGAGGGTAGAATTCTGCAAACAGGCCTTGCTAAACCCCTCCAAAGGGTTCCTGCAGGTAGGGTGTGCCTTATAAATATAATTCCTTCTACTTTCTATTGTCTTGGCACATCATTCCAGCCTGCGTCCATCCTCACCTCAGGAACAGTGACACAATCTCCTTTTTGAAAATAGATAAGGCAATTTCTCTACAATCAGGCACTGGACAAGCAAAATCCTAGGAAATTCCATCTTCAGTCCTACTCTCGGGCAAGACCCTCAAAACATAAACAACCCTTTCTCTGTATAAATACAAATATTTTTATTTTGAGTTTGCTTCTTTGTATCTTTCAATTCCTTTCTCAAAGTGTTTGTAGGTAGTTTGCGTGAGAGAAAACAGGTTTCTGTCTGTCAAGATAGGGATTGACTATGGATTTGTGTAAGTTAAGCAGCTCCAATTTCAGGTGGAACCTTAAAAAATGTGTTTTCAGAGCACCCAGAGAGGAAGACATGTTCTTGATGCCACAAGAGCATCACTCAGCAAATGCAAAATAAGATAAAGAGAGCCAGCAACAGCAGAAGAAAAGGAGTGTCAGCCTCAGGGGACGTGAAGGGAGACGTGCCACTCTCGGGCTGCACAGATCCTCATTAAAGGCACTGAAAAATGTGTTTAAGGACGTGTCTCCGTCTGCTGCTTTCTCAATGTCTGCTCTTGCCTGCTGTTGTTTTTCTAGAGGCCCCAGTGCAAAGGATCCCACAGTTCACGATGCTTTGGGGCCATTCTCTCCTTGGTTTCGCTCCTGGGTGAGTGGTTCTGTCTCAAGAGCTGCTGGGAAGAAGGTTCCACCCTCCAACTCTCATTGCCCTGGTTGATGCCTGAAGATTTGGATTTTATATTTCCCAGCCCCTGCCCTGCTTTAGTGTGGAACTCTGACACTCCCCACGGGCTGGGAGCTCCTGTTCTCCCATCCTGCTCAGACACAACAAATCCTCTCCAGGCTGCACTCAAGGACACCTCGATGGCCCAGGCCCCCAAAGATGGAAACGGAGCCTCTAAAAGGGGGGACAGACTTGGGCTCAATTCCATCATCCCCTGGAATTGTCACTGGAGAATGAACCCTGATCTGGGAATGGATCCAAACTGATCCAAGTGGAGCAAACTCGTGCCCCGGGGTCCAGCTTGGGTGTGGCCTCTCCCGGAGAGGCTCTGAGTGCCCGAGGTGTCCCTATTGAAGGCCCTGCAATAAATCCCCATTTTATTCTCTTTATCCTGTCTGGCCTCTGCTCTAGGGAGCCTCTGATCAGACATCAGGTTGTGTGAGGAGCCATCAGAGCACAGGAGAGCAGGGGGGACAAAGGGAACCTTCAAAGGGGGGACATGGGGAACCTTCACTCTTGTTGTTGTTGGACACAAAGTGGCTGAAGGGGCAGGAAAGGAGGCAGAGACAAGTCCCAGGCACTCCAGCAAGGTCCGGCTGTTTGAGCATTCACACTTTGTTCCAGCTCCCTGTTATGAGGTTATTTGCAATTATTAAACCTGCTAAAGACCTTTCCCCAAATCTGCCATGCCAGGCTGAGAGACCCTTGCGTGGTCCTTGTGGGCTTAGGGAGCAGCAAATCGACCCCTCTGTACTCACTGCTGAACCCCCACCTGCAAGGTAAAGTGAAAACAAAGATTATTGTCTCTGCACAAACACAACAGGTAAATCATTTGTGTCTCTAGAATGAAAAGTCCACACAAATAAATCAGTTTCCAATTAAAAAAAAAAGGGAAAGTAAAAGCATTTCAATGCCTGCAGTCAAGTAGGAAAGGACTCCAAGTTTCTTAACAGGTGTTTTAGTTGTGTTTCTTGATGCAGTTTATTGAGCAAATGCATTCTGAGAGCTTTAAATTGAGATTTATTTGTCCTTTTGCTAATCATGAATCAACCTTCTTTTAGATCAATTAGCTAAATCACTCTGGAGGCAGCTCAATGCATTCTTTATGGATGAAAACCTTTGTTCTCTATTGCCCATAATATCTCTCCACCCCAATAAATACAATTAATAACCTACTTGCTCGCTGGTGTTTGTAACTTCCAATGTTTCACTGCAATTCATTTCTTATGACTTGCTAACAAAAATAGATTTGAGTAAAACATCAATATTAATACGTGCTTGCGTTCTCCCTTCTGTTCTTTCAAAAGTACTTAGTTTTCACAAAGAAGTTTATAATGGTATTACTCATGTCACTATAAAACCTCAATGATTTTTTAAAAAACTTACAAGTAAAACTATGTGACTACTGCAATGCGTACTAATGCTCTCTTTTTTTTCCATGTAGCATACATAAAACCAAAATAAATTTAAAGTTTCCACTCTGAAATTCCCAGCTAGAAAACTCGATTTAATTAATTAAAGCATTTATTAGCACAGGAAAGTACCTGGTCCTAATTTCTTCCGCAGTTTCAGCGCGACAGGGCCCTTGATGTATTACATTTCCTGTAATAGTACTTATATTCTTCCTTTTGTTAAAAATCATCCTGAGATGATAATTATTCCAGCCGAGGGCCAGGGATTCAATAACAGCTGAGACAAACCATGGCCTGCCAAAGCTGGGGCTGCTTTGCTCAGGGAGGGTTTGAGTCAATTTATGTTTGACAGAAGAGGCCAAAGGCGCTCCGGCCATCTCGGAACGGGATCCAGCAGCCCCACGGTCGGCTGGAGTTGTGTCAGGAGAGTTTAGGGTCGATTTTAGAAAAATGTTCTTCTCCCAGACGGTGCTGGGCACTGCCCGGCTCCCCAGGGAATGGGCACGGCCCTGAGGCTGCCAGAGCTCCTGGAGTGTTTGGACAACACTCTCAGGCACAGGGTGGGATTGTTGGGGATGGATGGACATCCAGCTGGGTTGGATGATCCCTATGGGTCCCTTCCAGCTCAGCATATTCTGTGATTCCATGATTATGTGATTCCATGATTCTGTGACTCTGTGATTCTGTGATTCTGTGGCTCTGTGACTCTGTGATTCTGTCATTCTGTGATTCTGTGGCTCTGTGACTCTGTGATTCCGTCATTCTGTGATTCTGTGGCTCTGTGACTCTGTGATCCTGTGATTCTGTGATTCTGTGGCTCTGTGACTCTGTGATTCCATGATTCTGTGACTCTGTGATCCTGTGATTCCATGATTCTGTGGTTCTGTGATCCTGTGATCCTGTGATTCCATGATTCTGTGATCCTGTGATTCCATGATTCCGTGGTTCTGTGATTCCGTGACTCTGTGATCCTGTGATTCTGTCATTCTATGATTCTGTGATTCCGTGATTCTGTGATTCCGTGACTCTGTGATTCTTTGCCCTTTTCTTGAGGCTCGGTTTGTGGCACATCAGATGTGAAGCTGCCCATGGCTGAAGGTCCGGGGCAGTTCCTCAGGGATGGCCCCCCCAGGAACCTCCCTGACCCCTGACCTTGTGTTTTTCCTGACTGCAAAGCTGCTTTGTGGTGTTTCCTTCTGCGCTGCTGAGGAGGGGGAGTGTGGGAGCAGCTGGGTGGGTGTCTGTCACTGGCCAAGGGCGACCCACCAGAGAGGAGAACCTCCAGATTCCCTTTTCCATTGTGGAGGATCAGGAGGGTACGAGATACATGGACTGCAGGGCACAAAAGCCTCTCTGCTGTGAGGTGACCGAGGCCTGCGGGCTGGAGTCCCCAGAGGGGATCGTGGAGCATCTCCCACCAGCGCAGGAGTCTCCCTGATGTCCTTCACCCTCCTTGTCCCCAAGAGGCAGCCGAGACATGCAGGAAACCCTCTGAGGGCCAAGGACAGCATCCCCTTGGATCCGTCCCGTAAATCTCATTGCAGAGGGACGGGCTGACTGCACAGACAGTGACAGCCAGCACGTCCAATTTGTGTCACTCCTGCTGAAACACTGGGCCAGCCTGGCCTGGCCTGGCCTGTCAGCTCTGCAGGTAAAGGATGAAAAAAAGGAATGTACACCCAGTGCAGGATGAACCCCACAACTCCCTCAAACAGTGCTCACATCATTTCACCAGGATGTGTTCGTGTACATGACTCCACATCCTCATCACTGCCCAAATTCTTTCCCCCTCTGAAGTTAAATTCTTGCATTATGATCATTACCAAGACTGCACTGAACCAAGTGGGGATGGTTGTTTTATTGCCTTTTTTATTTTTTAGAAATAAAGTTAATGTTTCTGTTTGAAACAACCACACAGAGGGCTCAACAATAATTAAAAAAAAATCTTTCAGGATGGAAAAAGTTATGATTCTAATTCTCCAGTCTACTGTGAAATGAGGATAGAAGGTAATATATTTGTTTCACAAAGTTTTATGGGATTTCTAAGATTCCCACAGCATTCGAAAACAAATTTATTCATAAAAATAGATGTACAACACATTGTATTTCTCATGGCAAAATAAAGTGCTAAAAATATCAGCACACATCAGGCTGTAAAACTCATAGAAATTAGTATGGTTCAATGCAAAATTCCTGTGTATTTCTGGGAAGAAGAGAATGCAAAACTGTAATCAAACTGCATGTTAAAATCTGAATGGGCAAGGAAGTGAGAGGTTTCAATAATAATAAGAAGAATAATAGTAATAAATAATAATAATAGTAATAATAATAATAATGGCAGTATTGGAAACCCAGACCAGCCATAGACCTCTCCGTGGCTGCTCTGAGACATCTGGATGAAAAAGGAATTTTACTGTTTTTGAGCTACTCTTTGTCATCTCCCTGTCCAAAAGCTATAGGGCTCTGGAGATTATTAACTTTTCCAGTTAATTAACCTAATTCATCATGCAATTTTAATGTCAAATGTTACACTATTCTTAACTCCCATTTCGAAGACTCATGCAGGAATATATTCATTTCCTCCTTTAACTTGTGTATTTTATGGCTTTACTATTTCCAGGTATTTTAGGATTATTTTTTCATATGTCTAAAACATGAACTCTAAGAAATATCGAACACCAGAGATCAATTTATTGATTCTCATGGGGACAAAGCCATTTGTGTATATTTATGCACTGGTCAATGCCTCAGGTTGTATTTAATGTTGGGCTTTATTGTCTTGCATACAGAATTCTACCCATCAATGAAATCATTTATGCAACTCTTTTTTTAAAAAAAATTTAAATAATAACAAGATCAGTCCATTTAAGGTGAGTATCCTAATTTTATGTTAATTCTTAAACACTAAAATCAACATAAATAGGATTAAATTTTCAATTTGAATTATATTTACATCAATGGCTTTGCTTGAAAATGGATCATACGTATTTATTGAAATAATTTCAAGATCCTTCTCTGCTTGAGACCGAATTTTGGGTGTTTTTGTTGTCATTAAGGGATAATCTCGACCTGCCTGCACCGTGTACTGCTGGGCAGAATAATAATGAAGGAACTCCTGGAAAACAACCCAGGCATCCAGCGCTCTGGACAAACACTCCAGAGGGAAAAATCAAAGGTAACAGGGCTGCGTTTCAAACCCAGAAAGTTCAGGGTGCTCTGCAAACTTTCCCGATGGCTCTGGGGCACCTCTGCAGCGCCAGATGAAAGAGCAGCGATGATTTTCTGCTCTGCTCAGAGGACACTCCACCTGCAGCTGCCAGGAGCGTTTGACCATGGTCAGTATTTCACAGATTAGATGTCAATCTGTAGCAGATAAGGGATTTTTTGTTTAAATGAAGCTTGCCCCTTTTGTTCCTCATGTGGAATTTCTTTTTAACTCTCTTGGTATTCACACCCGTGGTACAATTTGCTGTGTATTTGCATTCAGTTAATTCGTGTTTCTGAAAAACTCCAGGAACTGGTTATTTGTTCACTTCTCTTATCAAAAGCACTCATGTTCTAAATATTAATTTATTTTTCCTACGTCTGTATTTCCTTCCTCTTCTTAAATAATATCCATAAACTCCAAAACAAGGGATCTCTGGGCTAAAATTTCACTGAATAGGTTGGATTGGACAGCAGTCGAAAACACGAATCTTTGGTGATTAAGAGCAAAATCCAGGTTCCTGTGGTGCTGTAGTGGAATTAAATACTCTGCCAGCACATGTCCAGTCCTACGAGAGCTTTCCAGGCTACAAACTCCAGCATGATGAAAGGACGGAGTTCTCAGACTCGAGGAGGAATTCTCTCCTTCTCTGCAGACTCACCTCCTGCTTAGGCAGCCGGGTGATTCTTGCCTGCTGGAAAATTTCCCGTTTTATCTCCTTCTAATTGGCCTCTTCCCATGGAACAGGAGCAGCAGGGAGCTCCCACGGGGAGCTCGGGTGGGCAGTGCTGCCTGCCTGGCTGCTGATGGATCCAGCAGAGCCTGCACCACCTCTCCTGGAATTTGTAATGCTGAGAGGAGGTGGTTCTGTGTGCAGGAAAATAACTCTGAAGCAGAGTTTAATCATCCTTTTATCTGTGAGTCTCGTAATTGCTCACCGTAAGTTTTCTTCTGTCCCTGACAAACCCCTCGAGTTTGGCACCGCCACTTCAATTGTCCTGAAAGCTGCACACCAAGCTGTTTACAGGGATTTTTTAAAATTCCAATCATTATGACCTAATGATCAAGCCATTACAGCGAAGTGCTAAAAGCAGAGCCATCCCAGCAGTAAATATAGCTGGCATCGGTGCCAGATTTGGTTATCTCCTGCACTCTGGGTTATTGCTACAGTGAGCAATAATGTGAATCATCTGATTAGAGTCACTAACAAAATTCTCAACATCAAAACTGATGAAGTCAGTGAAAGCTCTGCCAGGATTTTACCTACTGTATCCAGCTCATCCAATTTGCATTTTTATGCCGTGCAGGATGCAATAGCTGCTTTTGAACCATATGCTTTTAAAAATCAAGCAAGGCCATTTTGAGCAAAATGCATTTGGATTTACAGATGTTCCAGGCTGAGCCTGTGCTCTGCTCAGGAAATGCTCTTCCTGTTATTATTGCATAAAGCAATATAAAAGTTTGAACAACAGTTGTATACCTTGAGCTCCAGTGACTGCATTCGGTGCGTTTATAGGTTAAAGCTCCATTAGGGAACCAAGCACAGAAGAATTAGATGGAGCTTTTTATTTTTATTTGTACTTGTGCTTTTATTTCTGTATTTTACAATTAAATTCCTTGTTCAACCACAGCCACAATATTACAAACCATCAGGTATCTGTGGTTTTATTGTCAGTCACCCACTGTTTTCCTGCTTGTGGAAGTCTCTTGGCTCTGACACTGGTAAATACCACAGAATAAACTGTTTCTATATTTAAATCTATAAGCACTACATGGTTAGCAATAACTGTTACAAGTATTGATTTTATCTTCCTCGGTTCAGGATAGTAATTCCCTTTTCTGATTGCAACTTTGCTCAAACATTAAATTAGAAGATGTAGAAAAGCAGCCCATTGTTGAAAGGTAATTTGGTATGGTTTGGGGCTTTTTCCTTTTTTTCTTCATTTGAAAACTCGCTTAGTGCTTGTAAATCAGCAGCCACATTGAAAAGCACCGCACACCTGTGGTGGGAACAAAACCAAGTGATTAAAAATAAACTCCTCCAATGTCAGCCCATTAAATGAATTGAAATTGGAAAATACGGAGTAAAAGTTAAAAGCAAATATATAAAAAATATCGGTTCCGTTTATTGCACAGCCTCTGTGCAGCAGTGGTGAATCCCAGGCTGTGATTTTCAGGAAAGCAGATGCTGTTTCCTCAGTGCCCTGTCCCAGCCTCAATCCCAGCAGCTCCTGCACAGCTGGATATTAAAAAGAAAGGAAAATTTCTCTGTGTAAAACCAGCACACCTGGGTGACCCAAGTGACATCGTGACATCACACCTGGGGTGCAGTAAGGACACCCAGCCCTGCGTTTATCACTGATCCTGTTCTGGGAGGGAACAGGAGCCTTCAAACCCAGCTCTGCTCTGAGATGTCACTGGATTTTGCTTTCAGCTGCTCTTACACCCTTTGTAAATAACTAACAAATAACTTACATTTCTGAGCCTTGAAATCCTAACCTGGACCCACAGAATTGAGCTGGAGTGTCTTCTAGTAAAGAGTGGCAAATTCTGGATTCACAGCCATGCAAGTTCATTTTAAGCATTGGTACAAACACACCCTGAGACAATTTTGGTGATAAAACTGAAGGAATCGATTTTTCATCTGTTTTATAATAGCAAAATTAATAAGATTTTTAGTATTTTTTGCATCTCAATCATCCATATGTACAATTTGGTCAGTCCAAGAGCACTGACAGAACTTCAGAACTGATTTTTGTGAGGTGCAGTGATCAGTTCTTCCATCAGACACCTCCCATAACTGGATGAAACAGCTCAATTACGTGCAGCTCCTTCAGGAGCAGAGCTGGTATCTAAATAAATCTGTAGCAGAATTAGCAGCTCTTGAAAGTGAAGGAAGAGAAACCAAGATTCCCATCTTCGTCACAAACGCAGTCTGTGGCTATAAGCTTCTAAAAATTATTTACCATAATTATATGTCAGGAAAATGGAGTAAAAGGCGTTCTAAAAGTGCAGCTCTTGGAGCCAACAGACCGAAGAGCTGTGAAATAAATACCTAACAGGACATAACCAAATATCTCCAGCTAATGGTGAGGTATCATAGATCTGGAAATATTTATAGCAATCAGAAAGCATTTTTCTAATCCTAACATGAAGGTAATATTTCCAGTTTTAGTACCATGGGCCACAATTATAGGTGCCCTTAAATGACAATAAGCAATCTAAAGGCTTATTACCCTACAGCAGTGATGTCTTTAATTTCAATAAAAATAGAGCTGTGACATGCCTGACCTTATAAATAACATTCATGTAATAATTTTAAATATTATTTGAATGTCATGGTGATAATAGCAGCCTAGCTGGCCCCATAATTAATACAAACTGTGAAATCCTGCGGTTCTACTCAGTGTCTGGAAGAACACCAGCAGAAGGAGTAAGTTAAATGTCCTTTTTGACCCTATCTCTGCACCAGAGGATGACAAATTAGAGACATAAAATGTTTAAATGACATATAGGGTACACACAGTCTCTCTCCAAAAATAACAGGAGAAGAATTAACTTTTCTGCATTGTGGATCCGGAGCTACTCGCCGTGGGATGCTGGGGAATTGACATGTGCTCCCATTGACTCCGGTACTACAGGATCTGTATTTCAGCCAAGTAATTTATAACTCCTTTTATTAATAATGACAACTGACAGTATATCAGCTCCGCTGCAATAAGAATCACTGGCTGCTCCCAGAAACTCAGTGCTTATAAAACCTCTGACAGAAATCCACTTATTCTGCTCACTGCTACCTTGTGCCTGCTCCTTTCTCTCGTTAACCATTCTCCTTTCTCTGCTTCACACATCAGTTCTTCTTGCAGGGCCTTTTCTTATTCGAATACAAAAAATGATATAGATATATATATAAAACCCCTAAAATATCCACTCCATCAAAATCTCTGAATGCAACTCTCATACGTTGAGGGGTTTAGTAAGGTGAAAAAAAGAGGTTTGCTCAGTTTGCATTCACTGTTCATTAATGAGGTCCTAGAACGTCCCCGTTTGTAATAACCACACATTCTGCAAACAAAAAAAAAGCCACAAGCTGTCAGGAAGTGTTCATGGAACCCCACGCTGGCTTTTATACTCACTGTAAAACCCAGATTACAACAGAATGGAAATAGAAGCAAATATAACATTTATGAGAAATAAAAAGGTAAAGGCACTCTGCATTATCAACCACAAAGGAGTGAAAGAGCTGCAGCCTGTCGGATTTGTGGCATCTCAGAGGCAGTGGGAAAGTAGCAGCAATGAGAGGTAATAAACTGGGAAAGATGTATTTTCATCAGTGTCAGGCACACTCTTGTTTGACAGTGGAGCGGGGAAAGGTTTCAGTGAATTCAGGGACTCAGGAATCCTACAGAGAATGACGGTCTCACACTCTGTGCCACCCTCAGGGACAGGATCCAGGTCTGGTTTACAGCACAGGTCTGCAGCTTCTTTTCTTTCTTTCTTTCTT
>VYZT01028108.1:0-43291 GCA_013400735.1 Pomatostomus ruficeps | reverse complement strand
CCGGGTTTCGGTGACAAAAGGACCCACAAGTGCAGCTTTGAAGTGACTGGCCAATGCAGGCATGGAACCCACCACCTTGGGGTGATAAGCACCACGCTCCGACCAGCTGGGCTAATCTCACTCAGCTCCTGCCCCAGCAATACAGGAGGAAACTGTGGGGTTTTTTACGTTTAGCTTTGCCTTTCAAGCAAGCTCCATAGAAATGTAATGGGGCACCACTAGAAGTAATATTTCTCCATTTTGCCAACCATGAAAATGTTTTTCTTTCTTTTACTCCCCATCCTGCCCCCCAGAAGTACAGCTAAGCAAGCGTGGTATTCCATCACTCCAGGAATCTGTTGCTTACAGATTCAAGCTTTTAATCTTTGAGTTAAGTCCATGATAATTCTTTCATTAGTTACTCATTTGTTGTTTCCTTCATTTCCCTTCAGAGCTATGACTGTCGTTTAAATTTTCATAAGTGCCACGGTCATATCCTAGCTGAGGGAATATGAGAATAATTCTGCACTTACTTGTAATAACTACCAAGGTGAACTGACCTATAGAGAGTGAGCAGCTTGCAAAATTAGATCCTCCAGCTTTGGAAATAACAGAAGTCAGTTCACAGACAGGCACATACTTACCAAAACATCTAAACCCCTCCTTGTACAGCACTATTTACCTCATTAGCAGTGCCAACTGAACTGTGCAGATAAATTGAAGACATTGGATATGATCCTCCACATTCTCAAAATTCCCTGAACATCTATCAGGTATTGCAGTTATTGTGCCCAGCTCCTTCAGGATAATTGGCTGAAAATAGTAAAGTACTCTAGTTATTTTCCAAAGTAAACCTAAACATCTTTTCTTGTGATCATAATTTTCTGGGGAATACATAGTCAGAAGTGAAAAAACTTCACCTGTGGAATTTAAAAATCAGCTGATCTCTGAGTGAAATCCGTGATTCTGAGGAAGTAATTAATCTTTTAGATAATGCTATTTGCATGTAAAGGGGAAACTTTCCACAAAGAAAGGACAGAAACTGCCTGTTCGTGACCTTCCCTAAAGATCCTGACCATGCCGAAGTGATTTCCCTTTACAGACAGGTGGGATAACACCTGGCAAACAGCAGGGAGAGGGGGAAACACTTCAGTTTGGGTATATGAACTACGCCAGCGATTTCTCAGATAGCATCTCAGAAATGGAATGGCTACAGTGTGGCCCGGAAATGAGCTGCAATGAACAGCCCTGAATCATCTCATCTGTAACTGCAGCAAGAACAAAGACTAATAATTACCCACAGCGGCTGAAATTGAGAAAACCACAAATGGCTTTGCCTTTTGAAAGCGGGGAGGCTAAGAAAAGCTGCAGCCAAAGGCTAAAAGAGTTAACTCAGGTCTCTGAATGCCAGACTCCTGCTCTCGAAGCACTGGCGCAGGGGTTTCTGATTCAGGCCGAGGGCAGAAAAGCCAGCATGCTTTTATCAGACGTTCGTGTTTATAGAAGCAATACAAACCAGGATTTTGCTAAATGTATATATTACGCCAGATCAAACTATAAATTGAAACATCTGTGTCCAAGTTAATCTCCTTGTTGTATCGGAGGTTATTTGAATTGTATGTTTCCTTTGGTGACCTTTTTAGATGCGGCTTTGTTTGACAGGGGGAAGGGATAATTTTCTTAACTTTTTATTCCTAAGCAACGATGTCAATAGTCCAGTACAAGAGCAATATCTTTTAAAATCACCCAGCTGAATAGCAAAAATCCTTTAGTAATTTCCCGGTATTGTTATACAGGGAGCTCTAAAAAATAAACTATAGGCATATAAATAGAGGCATGTCGTTTGAAGCATGCTACAAGCCATTCATGACATAAGCATTCAATTAAAACTGCTTTTATGAGCAATAATCACATTCTGAAAAGGCAAACATGAACAGTGTGCGGATATAGCCGTAATGCCTGCAAAATTAACTTTTAAAAAAAGCAGGTAAACAAAGTTCCGTCTCTCTGCTACTTAAATAAAAGATCTTAAAATTCTTTTGCTCCTGCCTCCAGGACACAAGGGACAGGAAGGAAAATTCAGAATTATTTTTTTATTATTTAAAAAATAAGGTTGTTATTTGCCTTTATGCATTAATATTATCAAAAAATAATCTCAGTTTAACTGTACCGATGATTACAATAAACAAATTTCAGTTATGGAACTAATAGAACAGAACAGCTGTAGTTTCCAACAGTATAAATCCGTCTAACTGGCACCAGTATGGCACTTTAAAGAAGTAAGACAGAAACTTGTAGCTTTATAGGTCACTTCATATTTACTTTTGAGTTGCAAGTAATTTAGGACAAAATTTTGCAGTGTCTACCTCTCCTCTGGAAGTACAGGTTGGTTTAAGACCCAGTCTTAAATCCATAGGAACCATTTTTATTACACTGACACAATATTTACAAAATAGCCAACAAAGTCTGAAAGGAACACCTCACCCCCCATCCTCCTGCCTCTCCCCTTTCATTTCTTTGTTTTGAATGCTATTTCATTCTGAGCCCCTCACCCTACCACGCAAACCACGATCACCTATTGCAATTGTCAAAAACAGAACGAAGTCAAGCCTGGAAAGGGCCTAAAATAGAGATGATGGTCAACATTTTATGAGATGAATTGGGAGGAGTGACAGAGGGAATCTCAGAAACAAAATTTCCTGGATCACGATATGAACATATTTTACAGTATTTACAAACTGTGTACAGTATACAATATAAACCAGAAGCGAGTCCTCTGAAACCCAGGTGCCAAAGAGGATCATGAAGGGCCAACCCCTCATCTGCTAAAAGGCATTTTCTGGTTTTTGATATCACACACAGCACGAGCTGGGTATCACACCTGCCAGCAGAGCCACACTTTGTGCTGCTGGGCCATGAGGTAAAGCTGCCTGAGGCCACTGCCAGCGCCCATCCATCCCTTAGCAAAGAGCACGGAATAAAATGTTGACTACTTTATTCTATCCCTAAATTTATTTCATCAATTCTTCACTCTTTGGAGGGCAACAGACACATAGTTTAAAGCACAAAAAGCTTCAATAGATCAACTGGATCTTCCACACTGACTTGAATGAAGCGGGACACAATCATATCCCATCTCCTTCCACGGATGATCCACAGATTTATCAGGAATACCTGAAGGAATGCTTTGCTTATCACACCTGAGGGAGCAGAGCATTAGAATCTAGAATCTCTGATAGATGACTCTTTAGATTCTCAGATTTTGGGGGAAATTTTTTGATTTCCAAGTGCTTGGAAAATTTGCTGGGAAAGAGTGCATGGGAGCTTACATGTTCTGGCTGAAGTTTCTCACATCGACGATGTTTTCCATTAGAAAAATTTAAAAATTATCCAAAACTTTTCACTGACGAAAAATTATTTCAGTCAAAACTTAAACAAAATTAAAAGCAGATTCTATCTGAATTAGATCCAACTTTACCTTTTCAAAATGACAGCCTGAAATCTATCAGTTTCAGTTCCTGTACCACAAAGTCAATGATTGCCTTGGTGTTATTTATGTGCACAGAGTTTAGACAGTAAAGCTGGAGCTTTTCTGAGTCCTTGGATCACTTTTAAATGTGGCTTTTTTTCTGATCTGTTCAACAGTGATCGCCTATATCCATCAATCCATCTTTCCCAGGCAATTTTAAAATGAAAAATTAATTGGTCTCTTGATTTGCCACGGGTCCTTCCACGTACAGACAAGAAAAAAAATAAGTGGAAATTATCAGGAGAATGAGGTATTCTTTCCCTGAATATATAATCAAGCACAAAGAAGATAAAATTAAAGGGGATACAATTTTCCTTTAGTCTTGAAATAAAGGAAATATCAATTCAGCCTGACAGCAGATCAGATGTTTCATGCTTACCAATCCTGGTGTTTTCCTGTCTCAGAAATTGAGCCTAAACACACTCTGGTGACGTGGAGGTGACCAAATGTCCCTCACTGACACGGCTGGAGCTTTCCCCCAGCCCACGTGGTCAGTGCCACTCGACAGTGCTGATGAAACACCAGTCGAGCCCAAAGGTGGCAAAACCCTCTGAGGTCAAATCTATACCATGGCAGAGAAATAAGAAATGAAAATTTCTCCTGAGCAAAGATGGAGCACGGTTATGCTGTCAAAGATTTAGGGCTTGAGGAATAAGGGCAGCAAGTGGCAAAATACCCACAAGCAGTTACTGACCAGTCGCTCACTTCAAAGAGCGCATTTTATATCGTTTCACTCCTTTGAAAGGAAAACCACAAAATCCTGCCTTGGAGAATAACAGCATCCACGTCGCCTGCTAGAACGAAACACTCGTGAAGTTTTACTGTCACTTCTTTTGCCAATGGCTTTTTCGTCAGAAAAGAAAAAAAAATCCAAATTTTTTAACTCGAACCAGTTTTAGACTCTAGCAGGATTTGTAACTGTACATATAATTAACCTCAAGATGCTCGGAACACCCAGCAGTCCACGGTGGCTAAAAGCAGAGGAGATGCCACAACCAAACTGCAGATCTGTTCTAGAAGAACACGGCCATGAAAGCACAGGCAGAGCTGCCCGGAGAAGAACCAGCAAAGCATTGAGAACACGCTGGGTGGGATCTGTTGGGAGAGGGTGGGAAGAACAAAGGCTGCATTTGCCAGCACAACGCGTGAGGGAATGCAGCAGCAGGTACTGACCTATCCTCCCTCTATTCTGTATCCCCCCACTGCCATAAATTGCCCCAACTCCAAACTGTGTTCCCAATGAACTACTCCTGAAAGGAAGAAAAAAAAAAGAAAGAAAAATTCTCAGTCGAACCTTCATTTGAACTGTTCCTGAAATTTTAAAAAATGTAATTGTTACCCCTTCAAAATGAGATGCATTTCCTGCTTCTAAATAAAATAAGATCATTCCCAGAATACTGTAAGGATGGTTGTTACAGCACAATCAGAAGAAAAGGTCAGACACTTTACAAGAAAGTACACTCTGAAATTTCCAGTGTGATTTTGCAAACTTTGTAGAATCCAAACATTTTGTAACATAATCCAAACTTTTAATAATAATAAAATAACAATACTTAACCCCCTTTTGGGGGTTGACCAAGCACACTAGAGTACTCCAGAGAACATTAAAGATAGAATCTGGTGATTCCCAGTTTTGATCTTGAGTCTGAATCAGATAAAATTAATTTTTTACATTTTTGAGGGGTATTTCTGGGTTTCTTCAGGTGAATCTACAGATAAACAGCTTAGAGATTACTTGGCAGAGTATCAGTTATTCTGCACGTGCCCAGTTTTGTGATCTTATTTTAGCTGAACACTGTTTTGTGTGCATTGCTTTGCAGATTTAATGTCATTCCAGCCTTTTTCAGGTTTTAGATACCTACATAAAAAACCACACTGCACAAGAGAGTAGAAGACAAGACGAACAAGAAAACTTCCAGTTTTTCATGGGGACACTCAAAGTCAACATCCCGCACGTGTGATTTCTCTCAATATACTCTGCAAACTCCAGTCAATGTGGCAATGCCAGTACCCCAGGATTCAGGTGGGGGTGTGTGACCCAGCTACCTCCACTCCACACAGTCAGAAACCCCACGTGCTCTCCTTGGCTGCCTTCCCAGCACCGCAGGAGGGTGGGGAGCACACTGCCACCTCGGAGAGAACCTCTTCTTTTCCACGAGATGGTAACTTCCTGCCTGGTTAGACTGGTTTGACGAAAATGCACAGATCCCTGAGGTTTATTGGGGTTGCACAGCTTGAAAGAGCCATCTGACCTGTGTATCAAACATTAAACAGCAGAGGCACAGCAGCAGGTTACCATGGCGCAGGAGGAGAGGAGGATTACGTGGTTTTCCTATGGAGGAGGGAACAGGGTGGGGAAATCATGTTTCATTACAAGGATGTTGTTCAGATGAGCCAAACTACCTTCTTCATTCAACCAATTCCTTGCTGAACGCTGGCTCGTAAAATAAAGCACTCCCCCTTTATATTTCTCTATTTATGATACAAATGAGGATAGTTGGAGATTTTGAGGGGAGGGGGAAGAAAGAAATCTTAACCAAAATGTGACCTTAGCAGATGCAATTCAATCTGATTTCCACTACATTAGCCTACGGATGCTTATGCAACCGCATAGCACAGCAACTGAGAGACAAAACAATGGGACTTTTAAAGCTTTATTTATTGCTCATTCCCAAAACATTCAATGGCCATCGTGCTTCAACTGCCAAATCTAAATTAGAGAGTTTACAAAAAACAAAAAAAGTGCTCTTCGGGGGAACATTAGAGCTCTATAGAGAGGTGCGAGCTCAAGGAGATGGAGTATCTGGCTAGAGACCAACTCGCCTATAAGTCCAGACCAAGTGGGCCCATATGGATAGCTTTTAGAAAATTGTAAGTGGTAACAAGTAGAAAAATTCCCTCCCTTCCATGTTCAGCCTCCCTTTTTGTCATTAGCAATTAAACTGTACTTGCTGCTATTAGCAGATTACAGAAACTTCCACCAGAATCTAAACAGTTTTCATATCGTCTAATCACTTCCTTATTTATTCGTGTTTACCCACAATTTCCCTCCTCTTTCAGTCGGACTGTTATGTAATATTAAAAGCAGAACAAAAGCTGATTTGCTACTAATTAAGTGCACCAGGGCAGTATATTAAGCTCCTCTTCCAAAACCCAAGGAAAACACATCAAATCTCAGTCTAAAGGTTTAAAGCAATTAGTAAAGGTCAAAAAGATTACCACTGAAGTTTTTTTTTAATGTGTTACATCTACAAATTGCCAGAAACATTTAATAACTTGCCCTTTTGCTAACCTAATTATCCTATACAGTGTTTGGCAACTAAGTTCTAAATCGATGCTAGTGATCAATAATGCATTCAAACTCACCAAAAAATTGGCACAAGCCACACATTTGTGATTTGTGCAGCTTTCTTTCCCTCTGTTTTCTTATTCAGAATGCAACTGTGCACTGCTCCCTTTCTTTGCTGTTATCCAGCTAGTGAACACATGCAGGACGATGTTCCAACTGTTAATACCAAACTCTCACCGAGTACCTTCCAAACGCCAGGATTTATCATAGATATTCATTGTAGAGGAAATTGCTCATTTACTTGGGTTGTAAATTTTCTTTTTTTCCCATCAGTGCTTTGCAGAGGAAACAAATTTGGGAATCAAAATACGTGAGCCCATTACGTGCTCCCTGATCTATCTGCTTTTGCATAAAATTAAAAGTTATCATTTTCATACTTCCTAAAAGTGTGCTTAGTTCATTAAAATTAAAAATATTATAAGGAGAATGAGACAAAGATACCTATTCCCTCAAAAAAAACCCCAAAAACAACAACCCAAACTCACACCAATTAATCCTCTCTCTAGTTAATTTGAGAGACCTTCACATGAAGAAATTAGTGTCTTCTTGTCTGACACAAATGTTATATAATATTGTTGTATTATGTACAAGTGTGAATAAATACGTAAGTATAAATTCTAAAAGCATAACGTAGAGATGAAGCACTGCATCTGTTCTCCAAAGAGAAAACTGTATTTCACAGAAGTTGTTCATCACAGGGAATAATATTATTGCATTCCAGTTGCTCATCATGTTAATTAACGAATGGGGAAAACTCATCATGTTAATTAACTAATGGGAAAAACCCAGCAAGGCTAAGAATCATTTACCAGTGTTACCTGAGCAGGGATATGAGCCAGCCCTAGAACGAGGCATTTATCTTACACTTCCTCCCATCACAGGACAAACATTTCTAAACTGACAAATCTGCAGTTAGCATCTCATCATAAATTACCTTCAATAAGTTCTTCCTTATGGTAACCAACACACCTTTTTACCTTTTGGGATGCACTGTTAAGTGAATGTCCCAATGCCAAACAGTCCATCACCCTCCAAACTGAATTGGAAGTCATAATTTTCCTGGACAGATTTATACTTAATCCCTCAGATACCACAGTCCCCTACACAGCACGCAGTAAAAATCTGTCTGCATGGTTAAGCTGGGAAATAAACCCCTGAAGAAAGGAAAAAAATGAGATAGCCAGGAGAAGAAAAGGGAGCAGGATGCACACCCAGTGGAAGCTGGACTGCGATTCAAAACGAGGTACATTCTCCTCTCCTCCCCCTGAAGAGTGTTACTGATAGAAACATTGCACAGACATGTGTGTTAGGGGATGGAGTCCCAGTTACCATTTCTGCATTTAAAATTATTAAACCATGCAGGCGAAGGGAGCGAAACGAAACCAGAACAAACAGGGCGACCCCCACGACACACGGTGATGGCAATGGATGAACAATGAGCTGAACGCTTCCAGCTGGACAGCAGCGTCATCCCCGCACCGTGTGATGCATTAGCGAAAAGCCAAGCAGAGGTTTCTCATTTCAGCCCAGAGTCAGACAGGCAACTCCACTCTTTGAGAAAGTGCTTTTCATAGGAAAGCAGATTTGAAAGTCTCAATTCAAATACAGTAAAGGAATAAAACAAAATGTAAAAAAACCAGTTCAGAATCAATCACTGCTTGACAGAGTTGTCACAACACACTCTCTTTCTTCATTTCCTTAATGACATGAATCGAGAACACAATTCTCTGCTGAATAGTTTTGATTCACTTGCATACTGCTTGCATTTTCTTTATCCAACAGAAAGGTATACTATAAAGTTGAGTGAGGCTTGGGTATTTTTATTCCCCAATCGCTCTTTCTGCCAATTTTTTCATACTCTCTTGTTTTGCTTCAAGCTTCAGATGCAAGAAAACTTAAAAATAAACAGTAAACCCCAATTTGAAATCACCATGTTTTACTACATTAACATCAATCAGCGATGCTTGGCACAATCCTTGTTAACAGGAGCTGAACCTTGCTGCTTTAAATACTGGTCAGATTGCAGAAAAAAACCAAACACACCACAAACCACAACCAAACAGAAAACCCACACCAGCAAAGAAAAATTTGAAAAATCCTGTACCTTCCCAGTATCTTTAAGTGGCAGGAAAATCTAAGCAATATTTTGCTGGAACACAAGGATATTTCTTATCCTGACTACCACACAAGTGATGTAAATCCAGTTCAGTGCCCCAGTGCTTCCCTTTCCTGTCACACAGGGACACTGACACACACTGACCTCTTCAGCAAAGAGCTCCGAGATGCACAGATAAGAAATGCCACGGAATGGATAACTTACAGAGCTGGTTATTTCATTTTAAAGTACATACTTCTATCAAACATAGGTGTAAAAACAGTCAAGTGGGAAACTGTGAACAAATATTTGATCAGTAGATAAATCAGTGTACTACGTATTTTCAACTCCACTTTTGACATTTTCTACGGTAACTGCCCGTATTTTTGGTTACTTAGCAATACTGTTTGACTTCTAGATATGACTTCATCTTGGAAGCTTGAAAGATTTGGTTTCTGTTTTCACAACCATGACCAGGAAAAAGGTGTTCTTAAATTTAAGACTGACACAATTGCAGTACAAAGTAATTTTTCCTTCTTTTTGTGACTGTCGTAGATACCGTTCTAGATACAAGAAAACAATCAGCATCAAACTCCTCAGAGGGGAGGGTGAGGCGCTGAGTACAAACACCCGTTCTGCTCTCGCCACCAGCTGGGACAGCTGCACTGCCCCTGTGAAAAGTGTTATCCAATGGCACTGAGCAACACAGAAATTCCCTGGTCGTTTGATGCCCTTTAATAACTGTAATCCTAATATCAACTAGGCAAAGCAGATTGAAATGTTGATTATTGTCTGCATGTCAAAAGCAGAAAGATGGTGGAAGGAACTGCATCTTTTTGGAACTGTGGATAAAACGTAAGTAATATCCTATTACAAAGTAATCTACTTTACTGTAAGCGTTTCACTTCTTTTTAATTTTTTCTTACCAACAGCAAGGATCTTAAGGGCAACACGTTATCCACAGGCAGCATTTGCCCCAAAGCATCTTTTCTCTGGCACTGCCTCTCTTTTATTGTGCAACAATGTGGTCTGATTTTGAGAAACAGAATGTTGCCAGCTCCTACTGACAGGAACTGCCAACGTATTTTCCTCAAACTAACTTTATTAGTTCATCTAATAAAACCATCATCCTTCCCTCTAAAGCCCATCTCTGAAAGTGCTCAGCCTCTCTTAGATGCCTTTGAACTACCTTAGCTCATTGGATATTTAGATGAAGTCTGCAAAATGTTTTGCTCTTCCACAGAGTACCTACCACCTGGATCTTCTAAACTTCAGGGATGAATATATATGAAGCAGTATTTCTGCCAAGCACTTAGGACTGACAAAAGTTCCCATTTTCTCCTGTATACCTTAACTTTTTATTGATTCTTTTCTCCACTTTGTCCAGAGACAGATAATGTAATCTTGCACAGAAACCCAAATGAGACACTGGAAGCAACGTTCAGCTGTGTAGGAGAACATGCAAGGCTTCTACACCAAGTGTTACTCTCTGGAAAGATGATGCAATAGTAATTCATTTTTTAAAAAAATTATTATGGTTTCATTAACACATTGCACATTCTTATACTCAGCAGCAACAATTCTGCTACAGCACCTATCGAGTCCTAATAACAAAAGGCAAATCGAGAAATCTACTTTTATTTATATACGTATACACACAGACATGTAGACATATCTACACACGCATACATATGTACACATAATAGATATAAAAAGTAAGCGGTAGTAATTGCAATTCCCAGGATGAACACAGGGAAAAAAATTAAATGTAAGAAGAAATAACAACTTCCCCACAAAGATGCCTTTCTATGGCTTTCGCATTACCTCCATCCATCTGTCAAAGCATATTCTGCAATAGGTTGTGTAACTGACACTTCAGAAATTATGGCTCTGGTTCAGGAAAGACTTAGCCCGTGCCTCTGCAGTTAAACATTTAAGTATTTAAAGTACATGCTGAAAGTCCTGGTGAAGTTATGGGCTTGCCCAAGCAGTTTTTTTAAACAGAAAATGTTGGCTTGAGTGAAGCTTATATGAACACATTTATTTTTGTGAATTAATGTCCTCCCTCATCTGAAAACAAGACCGTGGATAACACACAAGGCTGGGGATCAGTGGTGACAATACAGCACGGGTCAGAAGGAAAGGGAGAGATTTATCTTGAGAAGCTGCAGGAAAACCTGCGTAACTCTAACCAGCGCCAAAAGCGACAGATGCAGCAGATGCAGGAGTTCACATAAACGCAACAGAAATTACAGAATGTTCAAGGTACGGAGGACTTCAGCCTCCCAGATGTGACACAGGGAGTGAGTGCATGTCCACAGTGAAGCTCCCCGTGCAGCCAAACATTTCTTATCTTTAAACTATCTCAGGCAAAAACAGTGCCTGCCCAGGGTGTGTGGTGCCTCTAGAGTTTGTTTGATTCCAGAGAGGAACTTGTACATTAAAATTGTTTCCTCAGAGCTGAAACACAACTATTAAGGAGTGAGTAAACATTGAGGTGACAGCTGTGGGGCTGTATTGTACATGCCACCAATGTAAGGATCCATTATCAGAGCATTTAAACATTTTCACATTTAAAATGCACTACAGCGCAGCAAGGAAGATTCACAAATAACAAGTTCAATGTGATAAAATGCTTGAGTTATCCTTTATGCAAAATAAAGTACCTGTGAAGGAAAGGGAAAAGGCCACAGGAAACAAGGCCCATTCACATGACCTGGAATCTGTGACACAAAACTCTCTTTGAGATGGGGAGTCACAACATAAGCAGTGGACCCTAATTTTTTTTATATTGGGCCTGCCCATTCCAAAAATGCTAGATTCAGCATGCCATTAAATCTCCAATAAAAAGCTCACAAGAGAGGAGAAAATGACAAAAATTCACACTGGTATCTGAAAAATGGGTATCTTCTTGGAAACCATAATTTAATTTTAGTTAGCTTGCATTTCTTAAAAAATAAATAAAAAAAAAGCACAGGTTTTTGCTGTGCCCTCAAAAAACAGTGTATGAAAATACTAATTAAAATATAAGTACATCCAGTTCATGGACTTACTTTTAGTTAAATATGAAGCAGCTTCAGTGCTTGTGAAAGAAACTCCCTTTATTCAAAAACCTCCAAAATTCTGTGAATGAAATTTTAGCATTCATCAGTGTCAATTCTTATCTTTGAATTATACTTTTAAGGTAGTTCCCAGTTAGCAATTAGCAAGATCAAATGTCATGGTCTACACAAATTAAAAACCAAAGAAATTACCAAGATTGACGTGATAACACACACATTACCAAGCCGAGAAGAAAATGATGGGGCACTGTGTCCTTTCATGGGCATTTTGTCATCCCAATCTATATGGGCATCTGTAGGTTGTTAGAACAGGAACATTTTCAAGCTGTCACCTTTGAACAGGCTACCTCAGAACCAAATTCATGGGGAAAAGCTGAGGCAGAATGCTTCACTGGAAAAGCTGTAGTTTACATTCTGCTTCACACCTGGTCCTCTCAAAATCTGCTCAAGGCAGAACCAAGCACTGCTCTCTGCCTTGGTTTTTATCTGGTGCATGATAGAGCATCGAGCAGGACAGAGTCAGCTAAAAGCAGAGAAAGTGGAAATGATATCCAGGCCCCAGCTCCAGTGTCCCACAGGAACCTAACAATGGGGAACGCAGCCTGGGGCTCTGCTTTGCTGCTCTGCCATTGGAAGGCTCCACGCACAGCAGTGGGAAATTTCAAAGGGAGAAATAGGACTCAATTCCTGCCAGTCAATTCACCATCTTACGGCAATTCTTCTAAGAGGGAAGTGGGTAAGGCATCACCAGAAAGACTCTTGGTGCCCTCACGATCCGATGGGATGAAACAGCTCCTCTCAAGGATGGCAGGTCTCTCTCGCCCCTGTTCCCAGTGCCATGCTCTTTATGACCAGTCCCGCTAAGGCTGGGACAGCACGCTGCAATTCTGCCGTTAGAACTCTGAGTAAGTGCTGTATTAAAAGACCAACCCCGCTACAAGAAATCTGACTGCAGCTCTTTCATGGCACTTACATGATGCAAATGGATGGTTTGAACTTTGCTGCCTGGGGAAAGGGGGAGAATTAATTTGTAAACAGCTGCACTTTCCAATTAATCTACCAACCGACTTGTTCTCCGAGGCTGGCTCTGTCACAGCGCCCATCGTGTTACGCTCACGGGGAGCGTGCCTAAGCACACACATGCACATGCATGTTTGAACGCACACACACCCACCCCGGTTAGAATACATGTGTAAACTTCATTCTGTATTTACTCACTCGCTGTAAGCGCCACTGCTCATGGAAAATAGACCATGTCTCCTTCTTAAGGGAATGATTAGGACCACATGTTTCACTGACTCTTATGTTGAAGTCCTCGCCGATATTTTTGAAACCAAATTACTAACAGCATGCTAAACTTATTTCCCTGGTGAAAACCACTGGCTACTAACTTAGTGAATATGAACACATTTGTCCCTGAACATGCAAGCAATCATCGTATAAAGCCAGAGGCTTAAAAGGAATAGGTATGGGGCAGATGAGAGCAAGGTTCATATGCAATACTCTATAACCAAATGACTTTGTTTATCTGAGAAACTCAGTATTACATCACTTTTCCTAAAGAGAATATAAACAGGACATTTTTTGAAGAAACAGTTACTTAATGTGCAACTTGTCACCACTATCAGCTTTAACATAATAAAATACATGTGGAAAATCCCTTGAAGCAAACCTTCTGCAAAGCAGATTCTTCCCCAGTCTGGGTCGGAGGGTGTGGATGTCTATGAAGGAAATGCTATCTCTCTCTCTCTCTTTCACACACCCACTCACTGCAGGTCACACAGCACAGCTCGCTGTTGGGATGTTCCCGCTGCATGCGTGGCATCAGCTCCTCGAGGTAAAGAAATCCCCATTGTTTCTTGGGGACCATCTGTGCCTCGTAAAGAAAACCAACAAATCACACTGCAACATATGAAATAGCAGCACTCATTGAGATTTCGGCCAAAGGCCTCTGAAGCGCTTGGCAGACGGTGAATAAAGCATGTTCCAGCAAGGTAAATATCACCCTCCGTATTTTGTGAGTATGGAAAACACTGCACCACCTAGCTGAGTAACTTAACCAAGGTCACTGAAAAAACACAGAACTCACAGACATTATGATCAACCTCCAGGCTTCACTTTTAGAACCTCCAGGCTTGGCTTTTGGAACCTCCAGACTTCACTTTTGGAACCTCCAGGCTTCACTTTTGGAACCTCCAGGCTTCACTTTGGAACCTCCAGGCTTCCCTTTTGGAACCACCAGACTTGACTTTTGGAACCACCAGACTTCAATCCTTATGTTTAGGTGGAAGTTTGTACAATCTGACCTGGAACATTGAAACATTTCTGCGGGATAAAGCCCTCTCATTTCTCTTTGACTCAATGTGCAATATTGGTACGAATATGCCAGGAGTGGGCAAGACAGAGCGATTTGTTCCAAATTCCATATTAAGAGGTTGAAAGAATTTTTCCAGTAAATGTATCAGCACACTCCTTCAGCTCCTGGGTGACTGCTGTGCAGAACACTGGAGAACCCCTCATGTGCTAATCACATTTTCTATAGCTGAGCAAACTTCAGCCTCGCCTGATAAACACCTCCTAGCACAGCTCTGTCAAGGTTTTGTCAGCACCACTTTTATGCAATACCTTCGTCCTGTGAGCAAAGGTTGATAATTTTTTTCAAATTCTGAGATGCAGAAATACCAAAAATTAATGAGCAGGCAACCATTATACTCTTATTCGTTTTAACTTCATAGCCTTAAAATCAGAGCTCTGAATAAAGAATACTATCCTTAAGCCACTCTAGTATTTTATCCTTTATGGCATCACAAATCTTGAAACTGTTTAAATTATTCTGAGCCACTCTAGTTGTTCTCAAAGGTTATGACAGAAATAGAATAATCTGTTCCATTTGTTTAATCAAAAAAAATTATATAGCTGAATAATAAGAGCAATAGAAAAAACAGGTGAGGAGGTTTGCTGAGATGTAAATTTTCCATTTACATACAGCAAATAAGTAATTTAATGCAATTACAAAATTATTGTTGCAGTCAGAGTTGACATTTATTACACAGCAGAATCTCACAACGCCGCTGGCAAAAGAGAATTATAGGTGAGCAGCAGCAATGGGTTAATAAAAGATGGTATGCCATTAGATAAAGCTTTTACAGGTTTGCATCTGAAAGTCATAACATAACCTTTTATTTCATGTGTCACTGTGACAGAAGGTTTTCAAGGCACAGTTCTTGAAACTGCAAGATGTTAAACAGATGTACTGTACAGCCTTCCAGATTTAAATCATGAGAACTGCATTTGCAGCCTGTGTGTTGTATCTCCATTTTTTTCCCTTATCAGCTCTGGATGCTTTAAATAAAACCGTCTGGTTTATGCACCTTTTTTTTCTCTTTAACTTTCTTTCCTAATACAGTGGACCCTAAAAATCACTTCCTCCCTCCTTTTTTCTTATTTTTTTCTTCAGACTTAAAAAAAAAAAAAAAAGTTATTCAGAAATATATCTCTGGTGTAGGGAAATCTCTCTCTCCTTATTCTGCAGGTGCTGGCAAACTGATCCAATTTCTTAGTGTAAAAAAAATCATCCACAATAGAAAAAGGCAGAAGTGATACCAGTAAAAACAAAAAAAACAAAAGCAGACCTGCGGCAATTTCAGCTTGAACATGCCTCTAAACTACTGAAAGATGGGCAGCCCTCTGCTTTCCCCATTTGAACTGCTGCTCACCCTCCAACAATCCTCTGTTAAGAAATGTTTGCACAGTCACACAATTTCGCTTTCATGCCTACTCAGAGGCCACCGCCTGTATCTCTGAAACAATGAATGCAATCAAACTTTAAATACATCGTTAATAGATCATTGCAGACCTCTGGTAGTCCTCTGGTTCAAATTCCCTGCAGAGCAGAGGCTGCTCAGGGTCCTGTTCAGGCACGTATTGACTGTCTCTGAGGATGAGGATTTCACAGCATGGCTGATCTAAACCCTGACTAAAACCATCACAAAACTTTTCTTTCTTGTATCTAACACGAATTTCCTTTGCTGCAACTTGTGTCTGTTGCCTGTTATCATGTCAACATGTGCTCCTGGTGCTGTGATTTCCTGATTTAGTGCACCATGGAACTGGTGTTTCTCACAAGGGCACACTGCTGACTCGTTTGGCTCGCTGTCCATGATCTTTGGGTCTTTACGTGTAAATCTGCGTTCTATCCAGGCAACCCCTGAGCTGCAATGCTGCTGGAGGCTGTTCGCTCTCAGGTGCAGGACCCCATGTTTGCTTTTCTTGGACTCCACGAGGTTCCTGCTGGACCACTTGTCCAGGCTGTGAGAGTCCCTCTGAACAGCAGCTACGCTCCAGCACATCAGCTTCTCTCCCGGCGCGGTGTCGCTCGCAAACACGCCGATGTTCACCCAGCCCCTGTCCAAAGCATTAACGAGGAGTTTAAACAATACTGGCCCCAGAGGGGACCCCAGGGAAGCAGACAGTGTTTTACATACCACGGGGTACACAAAGGCTGAACTCACAAACTACACTGGATAATCCATGCGACGCTGCATGGAATAAAAGAGGTTTCCAATTAATAAAAATATGTAAATTTACCAAATTAGACAAATAATTTTGTGCTAGTCAGCACACTACAATGGCGAGAATTTTCACTGTATTATAATGGCATTTACACATTTCGGCGTTCATGCACATCCTTTAATTAACACTGCTGGCATTGTTCCTAGGTATTCAGCGCTGCAAAGATACGTGGCACGTAATGAATGGTGGAAACACGCTCCTTGATCCAAAGAATTTTTAAAATCTCAATAAAATACACTAGAAAAAAAATGACAGCGTATCGGCCATCGCAGCAGAGAATCGCATGAGTGCGTCTAGATACCAGAATTGCAATTTTCTGCAAAAAAATAGGTAATAAATATACTAATAGACAGACATATATTAAAAAAAGGCCCAATGAGTTTGCATTGCGAACAGCAGCAGTAGGAGCAGGAGGTATTTCCAGCCGAGGGGAAGAGACAAGGCAAATAGGGATGAACATAACAAACAATTCCCAAAAAAAGGCAACCCAGCAACACCACCTAGCTTTGCATCCATGCAGAACACAGGCACACCATCCCAGGCAGGCAGCCACAACAGAAGCAAAGCTGTTAAAAGAAAATCTTTTGTGGGGGAAGAATAGATGAAATTCAATAATGAAATGGAAACTATTAAACATTATAAAGCATAGAGTGGTAAAGAGTAAAAAATTTTAAAAAAGCATGAATAATCTCACTGTTGTGAACGCAACATTGCACAAGAAGCATGCTGCTTGATGGATTGGGGTCAAAAATGCTCAGCACCTTTCAGATTCAACTCCCTGGAGCTGTTTGAGTTTAGGAAAAGGCCAAAGTAAGTGCAAGCAGGTGAGGATTCCATCCTGTTCTGAAAAAACCATCTATAAATTGTTTCTATTGTAGCTATCTCTTTAGCTACTTAGATACAAAAAAAAAAAAAATATTCCAAAGCCCTGCTATGCTAAACTGCTCATCAAATGCTCTCTGCAGAAATATCTGATTCTCAGGTGTTTAAAAGCAAGAAAATGCACAAATCAACAGTCAGCTGCTGCCACTGATGCAAAGCTGTGAAGTTTGCAAAACTTTAAAGCTGCAGCTTTAAATCACCAGCTACTGGAGACAACAAATGTCACCCAATCCATGAAGAACCTTCTGCCTGAAAATGAATATAAATTAAATAAAAGTTTTCCTAATCTGCCTTCTGCTGTTACTCATCATTATGCTTATCTTGATTTATGGAAGTATAAAACAGCAGCAAGTTAAAATAAAAAATAGAGAAGTGTTTTCAAATGTGCAAATTCACATTTAACTGAGTTTAAGACAGCTGTAAAAAAAAAATAAATAAATAAATAAAAAAAACTCAACTGTTCCAAAAGCATGTGTTACTTCCACAATATGAAATGGGGAGCATGGAGCTAGGTTTTCCAGCCAAAAGTCAAATTTTCGTTCAAAATTCCTGCTCCACTTGTCCAAAGGAGCTGCTGGGGATCTTGCAGTTCTCAGCTATTTGGTAGGCAGCTCATTGGACCAGAAAAATCGATAACTTGGATTAATTTAATCTCACAACTGACATCATTCCTCTTCAAGGGGAAAAAAAAAACCTCAACTTAATAGTACCACAATCATAACAGAATATCATAACACTGATGAGCACCTTTCTGAAGGAAGGAAAACATTTCTTCAGATCTCATTTTTGATCCAGGATACTGTGTATTTCAAAAAAAAAGCTTGATTGTCTCCTTGCAACTTTATTCGCATTTAAACTTTTGGCAATGTTTAAAACTATTTCATTAATTAGATACAAATTACAAATCGTTTTCTCTCTTCCAGAATCATACTTCTAGTGATTGATACACTAAAAAAAAATTAGTCCCATTTTATTTAGCACAATTGTTGTCCGAAGAAGCAAAAGCCTAAGACAGAGAATATAAAAGAAAAAAAAAAGAAAAAAAAAAAAGGTGGAAAAAATACTGCAATATCCCTGCACACTTTTATTCCTTTCTATAACCTCCCTGGAGACCTTGAGCAAATCCGAAAATTAAACATGAAACACGAATTTGGGGCACAATACCTTTGAGGAGATCGTAACTTAATTCATCAGCATAAATATGAAGGTTTTCTCAGAACAGATCTCACGTTATCCCTTTCATCATTTCTAATCCAGTTGAATATATGCTGCAATGTGTTTTACACACCATTTTTGACTCAAAACTCCAGGCAAATGTGATCTCCTATTAAGTAACCACACAGAGCAGCAGGCAAGGCTCCTCTGCAGCAAGAATATGTTCTCTTATTCCATCATTGGTAAAACAATTCCTAATTACCCTATATACATATAAATTTCAAGCCTTCAATTGCTATGTATAGATTTTGTACTTTGGTGTAACATCTATTGCTTCCCATTTAATTGGAAAATGTGTATGAAAAGCAGGAAAAAACATTCCTGACACAAATCTACCAAAAACACCTTCATTACAAAACCTAAAATCTGTTTAAGAATTCTGATATTTCTGCTGTGACCTGCTGAGAAGTCAGGACTGAGTAAGGAGCGCTAAATTCTCCACACCCCTCTAGTAAAGGAATAGCCTCTCCAAATGAATTTGTGATCTAATGTTAAATAAAGAAAACAGTGAATTAACAAACCAAACCCACCAGCTATCTCAAGTAATTTGTTATCATTTTAATATCCGCATGGCTTGCATATTCATTTTCAATTAAGGACATAGCCAAACACAAACTATATTGATATGAAGTGAACACTCTTTTCAGTCTCACCCATCAGCGATTTCTGAGGTTATTTAGGTGTCAATTAGGCAGCTACACTGATCAGGATTGCAGCCCTGGCTTTTGCTCCTTGGATTTTGCAAAGGCCAAACGGATGCAAAGGCAATAATCTCAGAGAGCACAGCCACAGCGGGAGGAGTGCATCTGTCTCGCCTTTCGAAGCAGCTGAAGTTTGGTATCCACAGAATTCGGTGTGTTCAAAACAAAAATTCACTCAAAACCGCCAAGAAGTTTGGGAAAAGTGTTTTGTGTTGTGAAATCACAGTGACACTTCTGTCTACACCCTCTCCTAGATGGCTTGTGAAGATATAAACTCTCTCCACATGCTTTCATTTCGTGCTTAATTTTCCATCACTCATCTCAAAAGCGAAGTAAAACACACACAGTGAGAATGAATGCATTTGCATTGCATTTTGCTCTAAAATAGGAAATATGCATGGATAGAAAAGCCTTGTAGAAGAGCAAGTAAGTCACAAGAACCCATAATTTGCTTATACTTTTATAAACCTGCTTTCAATAAAGGATAAAGTTAGATACCTACTTAATTAGCAACTGCCCTAATCTTGCTGTGCCTTTAATTTCAATTACAATAGCTGTTTGGCTGAGAATCGTTTTCATTTTTTTGATTCTGAAAGGGCATATTCAGAGGATAAAGACATGAAAGCATGTTACCAAAATCTCCAAATATTTTGAAATTTCACTGTGGAAACACTAAATATCACCTTCTTTTAATAACACATATTTATAACTGACTGGTTTTAGCAGTGTATTTACTGAAGTTAGGCCTTAAGACAAAAAAAAAAAGGACAATTAAAGAAAAATCAGTTTATATCAAGGATATCTATTCTGTTTCAAAATAAAACTTAGAAATCCTCAAGTATGCACTCCTGTTAAGTGCATATTCTTACACCCTAAAAATAAGAATGTAACACTAAAAAAATCCCTGTTGATCCTACAATCAACAGGGCTCACCATGCAAAGTATAATTTCAAATATAACAGTTTATGGTGGAGAGAGAGCAAGTAATACAGAATATTGTATCGACAGATCTTCAATTCCCTCTAGAATACGCCATGCCACAGGATAAGATAGGTATAAATGCAGAAAATACAGAGAGTTAAACACAAGTTTCAGATTTAGTGTTAAGTTCACAAGGGAAATGTTAAAAACAAAGAGTCAGTAGTTAGAAAAACGCCTAAAGATGCAAATCAATGCCATGAAAGCAGCATGAAAGCATCTGTATTCTGGCAGCATTCTCAGTACCAAGGTGTACAAATGAATTAAAAATGGGCAGTGCAGTTTGCCACGGCCGTTTTCAACATGAAAGAAATCCCATATCCAAAACCAGTTCAGCAAAGTCACGGAAAGATGCGGGGTTCCTAAATCTTTTAAACCTGAGGGAGCATCACAGTGCAGGAATTGGGGGGGAAAAGAGGGAGGTAGTGTTTGCACACTCGAGTTGTCAGTAAATATTCTTCTCACTTCACAGTTTTTTGGTGGAATCAGGAAAAAGAGGAAGATTTTTACAAAGTCAGTTATTACATAACTGATTTAGAGTTTCTCAAACTCAAAGCCTGTGTCTTGATGGCTGGCACAGACACCAAGGGTTTTAAAGAAACAGGTGTCTTGAGCATCACTGAAAGGAGTAGAGAAATCCAAATTTTTTCTCATTTGTGAACCTGTGCAAATAGAGTACCTGGAAGAACAAGAGGTGTAGATACAAAATGGTGTTTGGAGAAGCTTCTCTCCCAAACCCAATCCAGGGAAATGCACAGCAACCCCTCAAAATGGCCCTGCAGGTTGTCAGCCTGACCCTGGAAACTCCGTGATCACCAATCCATGCAGTTCATCACAGATGAATATCATGCTTGCAGCATTGGTAGAAAAACCTGAGAGGAGCTGTTAGCAGTTTCTGTTTGTTTTTAACGAGGATTTTTTTAACTTACTGGTTTTTCCTTAGAAGTTAAACTGGGATCCCTAGTGTAAATACCATCTGCTTGACATCTCAATTTATTCTTTTGTCTTTCTCTTACCATTTGTAAACTTGGCTTCAAATTCCTGTTTCTGTCTTTCTCTTCTCTCACATGTGAATGGGGATCTCATATCTATTTAACACCTTCACATTGCGGTGACCTTTCATGTCATTTCATTTTCATTTTCTTATTCTGTGAGCTATGAGGAGTTTCAGGTATCATTCTAAACAATTAAAATTCAGCTGGGTCATCCCAAAGTCCTGTCTGTAAATCCGATCAAAATCCGACTTTCTGTTGTTTGGGGTTTTTCAGTTAACAATAAACCTAGATTGCTTTTCAGGGCTTCAAAAAAGCTTTTAAGAACATCCCAGATTAAAAACATTAATCAAGATTTTTATGTAATTCAACAGAAGCTTTACCCTTCAAACATATACTACAAAATTACACCATTTCTGATTTGATTTGTTGTGATTAAATACCGTGGCTGCTAAGTAGCCAATTCAAGTTGTGTGAAGAGACTTTCAGCACGTGGCTGGCTGCTCCGAGGGCTGACACCTGAATGTTACAAGCAGATTTCAACCTAGAATGGATTCTTTAAAGCAGTGGTTTGTGTTCCTGGCCTCGCTGGCCATACACAGTGAGGAAACACTCCTTCCTTCCTCAAGAACCATCTGCTTGAATCACACTTTAAACCTACATGAAACCACGCAGAGATGGGAGAGAAAACGGCAGTGACAGAGCGAGCTTACCTGACTAATTAATGCCTTTTTGTGGTGGTTGGAAATCTGGATCTTCAAATACCCACTCCTACCCAGCCTACATACTTGTCTTCTCGTGGCTCAGAGATTTCTCCTTGTTAGTAAGAGGCATAAAACTCAAACAGTTCATTTTTTTTAAATGTTACTGCCTAACTGCAATGTAAAATAAACGGGTCAGCATCTCATCTGAAAATAGCACCTTTTTTTTCAGCAGGGAGTGGGACTCCAAGATGAATTTAGGCTAATGAGTGTGGGAAATCTTATAGTTTCAGGATGGCAGGCCAGGGTCGTGGCTTAAGATTTTTAAATCGAGTTGAGCACTCAGGTAAAGCACCTGAAGACCAAGTGATAATAAAGCCTGATTTGCACAGTTCCTGCAGTTCCAGACCAGATTTTGTCACTGGATTTTCCATTTTATTTTCTTCCTTGCTGGAACACGTGTATCATCATCTGTAGCTACTACCCTTTGAGAGATTCTGAAATATGGATTCTCCAGAATACCATTCGTATTTTCATGCCTACAAAACTTAACTCGCACTGCAAAGCTTTACCACACTACTTATAAATAGATTAGTTCATAATCAATATAAGTAATAAAGACCAAGGATAAAATCTAGCCCTTATGGTCTCTGAGAGAGACAAAAAATTCTCCAGGCTATGTTCAAATGAACTCCAAGAAAACTAGGTGGCATTTATTTGGAAAAAAAAAAAAAATAGCAAGAAACATTAAAAGCAATCCTTAGTTCAAGGAAGTTCTACTGAAGCATGTCTAAAATCTTGTCTGAAATCACAGTGCCTGTTATTGATTCTACTAAAAATTTCCTTAGTAAATAAAGTCACACCTACTTTAGAAAAATATTTTAAAAGAAACAATGGTGTTTTCTTACTTGATTTGATATACCTATTTGATTTGAGTCAGGCAACCAATAGTCATGGACAGCCTCACAATTTCCATGCTGTGGGGAAAGCAAAGAACACCTATTTAAACTCACTGTTACTTTGTGATGAGGATTCAGTGAATGCTCATATTTAAAAAGAA
This sequence comes from Pomatostomus ruficeps, assembly GCA_013400735.1. NCBI lineage: Eukaryota > Metazoa > Chordata > Aves > Passeriformes > Timaliidae > Pomatostomus > Pomatostomus ruficeps. Next base: position 20,176 of record VYZT01028108.1, on the reverse strand, counting down.
AAAAAGTAAAATCAACTTCTAAAGAATCAATTACTTCAGCATAGAAATAAACTCCCTTCAGGCTGAGAGACTGGATGAGATGGAGACATCCTTGGATTCCCTTCTTTCCCATACATGTAACTGCCTTAGCACTGACAGAACTTTACATAAATGCAACAACCGGGTTAATTAAAAACTCTCGTTTGGCCCCGCAGTTTATACAAACAGAAATGAGGGCCGGGCTCACACTCTCTAGGGGATTTCTCAGCACTTACACATCATCCAGCTCAGCATATCAAAGTGTGATGGCCTTACCCTGAGCATACTCTGGCAGAGCGAGACACCAAATACAAATTCTTCATGTCTTTGAACGGCCACGGCTGCAACGTCATTTTTAAACACAACGGAGTATTTTACGAGGATGGATCTCTTCTCTGACAACTTCATATTCTCCGTAATCCACAAATCACACTTTTCTCAGTGAAAATAGCGTTAGCTAAAGACATACCATTCATATATACACACTTAAATAAAAGTATTGCTCCTAAGCATCGCTTGCACAAAGAAAATGCAGTGCAATCTAAGTGCGTGCTCAACTTATGTCCTGTCAGGCTCCTCCATCATTCAGTAAAGATGTTCAAAAGAGGTATTATTTCTCATTTTAATATACTTCCCTTAAATCACATGATTAAAAAATTTAATTTCCCAACTTTTCTGGTGCTCTCGCATGAGAAGTTACGCTTTCTAGAAGCATAGCTACTACGTTTTTACAACGCTGCTTCTCAGAGTTCCAACTTCGTGGCTAAGAAGCCAAAACACAGAAAATTAAGGATAAACCCACTATGTTGGGTTTTTCAGCTATTTTAACAATATCCTATTTTTCAGGTGCTCAAACAATACTTTAAATGTTCCATTTGCATCCACAAGGACTCAGCACTGCTGTGTGTTTTGCATACGGCATCACAAGGCAGGTACTCAAAACATGAGGCACACACATGAAACGACCTTTTAATATTTTAATTAAAGTAACTTATCCAAAACCATGTGGGAACTGTGTGGCAGATGTAGGAAGAGATTCCTGTCTGGCATTCAACTTCTATAAAAAGGAAACTACATTTCTGCAACTTCTCACCTCTTCCACTTCTTTCTATACTCTGAATCCAATTAATTAAGAATTTGACAGGCAATGACAAGGCAGACTAAATGCCCTCCTAATGATCAGTCAAGTCTATCTTGCATGCTTCAGGAAGACAGTACAGCAGAAAGATATCACCTGTTTTAAAAATATCCCAATTAGAGGTTCTACAGTAAAGTTGGTGGTGAGTTCTCATGTTGGTGTTGTTCTTATTTATCGTAGCATTTCTAGAAATCAAAATCCAAGCACAGAAAAAGCCTCAACATTTGATCTAGTGTAGTTAGACAATTTCTTATCTAGGTTGTGAGCAAAACTGGCACCTTTGGGCTCACAAAATTCATAAAGGACTTCTGAAAGCATGCACTGTGTGGGACTCCAACCCTCTTTCCTAACAGCCAGCTTCTTTCCACTAGCCTTAAAAACAGGGAGCAGAAAAGAACATGTCTACGACACTGCCATCACCTTTCTGCTCATCTCCTGGAGGAAGAACTAATTCCCTAAAACGGAGCAGGAGAGCTCCCAGGCAAAAACTCGTTTTCAGAATATGTTGATATGGTAAAAAAACCCCATATTTCTGGAGACTCCTTATCCCCCATGAGTGGTCATTTTACCAGCAATGTACTTGAGATTTAAGCAGACAACCAGCACTGGAAATTCTGCAAAGCTAAAGGCGAGCAAAACTAAAAACTCATAATAGAAATTGTTGAGCTACCCCCTTTACTGCTATTTTTCTTCTCTAGACAGTAGTTGTGTATTAAACGTGTGTGCAGACAAAATCCTGTTGATGCCTGAGAGAGAGAGGGTCCTCAGAACAGAGGCCAGACAAGATTAAGTGAATAAAATGGGTTTATTGCAGGGCTTTCAATAGGGACACCACGGGCAGACAAAAGCTCTCTCCGGGAGAGGCCACACTCAAGATGGATCCCGGGTCACGAGTTTTCTACATTTTATAAGTTTTGATCAATTTACATATCAGGGATAATTTTCTAATTACAGTTTTAGATGATGATGTAATTCACCCCAAATCTGTCCCCCCTTTTAGAGCTTTAGTTTACAGACTTTGGGGCCTGGAACAGCGAGGTGTCCTTGAGTCCAGGCCTGGAGAGGATTTGTTGTGTCTGAGCAGGATGGGAGAACAGCAGTTAACAGACTGTGTGGAGTTTTAGAGCTACACTAAAGCAGTGCAGGGTCTAAGAAATGTAAAAGTTAAATCTTAAGGCACCACTGTCATTAACATACAGGGCTTTTATCAAGACTTCTCCACGAATCGTTGTAACCGAGGCAGGCCCTGCACAAACATGGCACAGGCACGGGCCAGATTTCACTACAGCCAAAATTTAAAACACGCTTCCTATTACAATATTCCTCGAACCAAAATCCTGTTTCACCAAAGCGCTGTTTCATTTTGAGACTTTCCTATAACATCTGGATACAGAACTCTCTCCTGCCACATATAAACTGCATAATTGTGTATATGTGAAAACCACACACTACAAACAGTACTGCAATTGGATTTTCCATTTTACTTCTCCAAAATCCGTTCCATTTCTTAATCCATTCCCCCTTTAGAACAGAATTTACTTTTATAAAATTCCCACAGGTCAAAAGCTTGAAAACATTTGTGATTTAGTATAAAAGAGCTACTCTTGACAAAATTAAAGGGTTCGGGATGGCTGGTGGTGTGGTGTTTTTTCATTGCACAGAATTTAAAAATTGAAGTAAAAATTTGTCTTGAAACACCAAAGCCAGGCAGGGCACGTTTTCAACTTAGCAAGAGAGGCATGGATACAGCTGAATTTCTGATCCAAAGCACAGTTTAATTTTAGACGTGTTCATCCGGATGTTTCACTTTCAATGAATTGGCATTTTCAAATGTAAAAACATTCCATCCTAAGATCTCCAACCAGTTTTAGTGCTTATTTAATAGACACATGCAAAGTTTAATTCCTCTCTCTTGTCTGTTAGGAATTATTTCCAGACACATCATATTACCTCAGGCCTTCAATCAGCTGCTTTTCAGTTGCAGAAACCTCTACACGTAAAAAATCTCCCCATGGTATTATGGACACGAATATAATTTCATTTGTCTTGGGACAGCCCTCAATATGCCACAAAAGTCTATTTCAACAAAGAATAACAATTAAAATATGGTCATAATAAAAAAGAAAAACCCAAAAAAACAAACAAACAACAAAACCCAAAAGAAAACAAAAATAACCCCCAACCAAAATCAAACCCCAAAAAAACCCCACCAACAAAACACAACAAAAAGCGACCACCAAAACAAAACCACCCTACACATTTTATAACTTTTGCTGTTTTATATGTTCACAATACTGAATGTAGAAGCTTTTACCAGATGCTAGTAAATTTTTGCCAGGATGCACATGGAATTACTTCCAAAAAAGAGACAATCTGAAGGTCAATGAAAATAAAACAAACTACCACCTTCGTAAGTTTCCACAAATAATAAACTTAAAACATAAAAGAATTGCCAGCTATCAGATATTGCAATCCTCAGTTTACTGTGACTTTTTTTTTTTCCTGAGGCATATTCAGAGAAATGGCTAAAGGAACTGTAATGGCCTTCTGGGACAGGAAGACTAAGGTTTCTGTAAAAAATGTTAAATTAATTTTTATAGTGATGCAGAGTCAGGGAAGGGTTGTTAAGGGATGGCCTCTTGCCACAGGGTGGAGTTTTGTTATGGTATCCTTTCAGAGTCTGCAGGTGTTTGGCAGGAGCTGCAAGCAGGGCCAGCTGTGATATTTCAGCTCCGATCTTTCCCTCCCCGTATTTCTCAGAAGTGATGCATCGGGATGATGTCTTACACCTGATGTGCTCGACTTGTGTGGTACGGCTGCAACTGCTGGGGGGGCACGGGGGAAGTGCCACTGCACGGTTCTCCTTTGATTTTCAGCTGACAGCGTTCACTCAGTAAAACTCATCGACATGAACGGATTTAATACAGTAAATTACAATTTATTAAACAACCCCTTTTTCTGGGTTGTTTTGTTGTTTCCTGTATATGCCAGCCGTTTCATTAAAGTAAGAACACGGTATAAAAGAATGTTGAAAGAAATTACAGTGCAAAAAAAGGGGAGGGTGATGTTCTAAAGGAAAAAGAACCACAACAACCTTCAGTCTCCTCACTTAACCAGCAAAGATCTTTGTTCTTGCACACTTAGCTGCGGCACAGCGCGTACCTGGTTTTGTTTTGTTTTATCTTTTGTGAGAATTTTAATAGTTTCTATTAAAAATGGTGTTCTCTTTTAAGCTTGTTTTGTTTGGAAAGCTTCAAACCACATTGTATTTCATACACATATTCCCCAGGGTATGTTAAATGGGACCATACTGAGGTCACTCGTAAGATTTTTAAGTGTTTTAAGAATTCTTTTAATGTTTGTAGTATCTTGGCCTGGTTAAAAGAGCACATTTTTTTTAAAATAGTTCTAAAAAGTTTCACTATATAAATTTTCATTAAAATAGCCTATACTGTACTATTAAGCATTTGTAAGAACTTTCACAAACATTCCTTTCTCCCTCACATTTTTAGGAAATTTGTTCCCTTAACCAGTCAATCTCCTTTTTCTCTCAGCCGTTTTATCCATATATGCACAAGCACACACACACACGTCTATCCCCAGACTGATTGACTTAGCAGTACAAATGCCTGTGGTATTCATTCTAACTTCACAAATGAAGAAAAGATTATAATCAGTGGGAAAAGTGGACGTTTCACTCCATTCATGGAAAAACAGTATCACCTGGCACTCCAACTTAGTAAGAAATTTCCTGTTTTTTGGCAGCTCGCTTGGAGTACAATCAAAGCTGTTAATGATATTAACAAAATGTCCTGGGATCAAAAAATGTGTTGTTTTATCTCAGTTTATAGAAGGAGTTATATAAGCCACTCTCAGCCTTCAGAGCTCTGTGGCCCTTTCAGTTAAAATAAAATTTGAAAGCACAACCCACCTGTAGCCAGTTGAGTTCCACGAGACCATTTCAATCAGTTGTCTTTCCCCCTACTTCCTCACATTTCCAGCCATCCCTTGTGTTATTCCAGCCCCCTCCCAGGATTTCTGTCTTATCTGGTGCTGCCCTTTACAGCATTCCTGACAGCTGAGCTGACCTCCGTGCAGCGCATCTCGGTCACTAATGGGGCAAGGCTACGTTTACAGTGAAAGGTTTTCCCATTATGGATATAAAAACCCAAAGATCAAAGAGGAAGATGATGACGATAAACAAAGTAAATAAAATGTTTAGATCCAATCCTGCTGGTAACACACAAAATGGAAGGTGCTGGCAAAGCCTGTGTGTTGTCTATTAGAAGTTGGGCTAAATTGAAGTATCGCTGGGTTTGATGTTTTTCTGGAGCCTTCACAATGGTTGAAAGCAAACGGCGATGAGCAGCAGATTCCTGTGTTATGATAAACTCTTTGATCTTACATAACACTGTTTGAAAATGCCGTTAGACAGTATCACTAGGCATGGTTATCAAATGCAAGCTGAGTGACATCTTTCTTAGAATTGTATTTTCTGATCTAAACTGAGTCTGCAAAACCCACCATATTATAATGTTGGGAAGAATTATTATGAAGTTTTCATACCGGTTCAGGTTTGCACATAAGAAAATGGGTGGATGAAGAACTGGTTGGACAGTGACACCCAGAGAGTGTGGATCAATGCCTCAGTGAGACGTGACATCGGTGACAAGTGGTGTCCCTCAGGGGCGCCTACTGGGACCAGGGCTATTTAATGTCTTCACCAATGGCAAAGGGATCGAGTGCACCCTCAGCACGTCTGCAGGTGACACCAAGCTGGGTGGTGCAGCTGACACGCCTGAAGGATGGGATTCCATCCACAGGGACTCAGACAAGCTCGAGGAGGGGCCCACGGGAGCATCACAGGGTTCAACAAAGCCAAGTCCAAAGCTCCACACGTGGGTCGAGGCAGCCCTCAGGATCAGTATGGGCTGGGGCACCAGCAGACTGAGAGCAGCCCTGCCAGGAAGGACACGGGGAGTTGGTGGGTGACAGGGTGGACATGAGCAGCAATATGTGCTTGCATCCCAGAAAGCCAAACGTGTCCCAGGCTGCACCAAAGAGATCCTCCCCTCTGCTCTGATCTCACAGGACCCCACCTGGAGGATTGTGTCCAGCTCTGGGGTCCGCAGCGTAGGAAGGAGCGAGCTGGAGGAGTCCAGAGGAGTGCCGTGAAGATGCTCAGAGGGCTGGATGGAGCACCTCTCCAATGAGGAAAGGCTAAGAGAATTAGGGATGTTCCTCCTGGAAAAGAGAAGGCTCTGGGGATTCCCTGGTGTGGCCTTTCAGTACTTAAAAGGGGATGATAAGAATTTTTAGCGGGACCTGTTGTGATAGGACAAGGGTTAATGATTTTAAACTGAAAAAAGGTCAATTTAGATCAGCTGTAGTAGATTTTTTTTACAATACAGGTGGGAAAACACTGGAACAGATAGGTGGTGGATGCCCCATCCCTGGAAATATTCAAGGTCAGGCTGGATGGGGCTTCTGAGCAGCCTGATATTCTTGAAGATACCCCTGCACCCCTGCAGATTACACGGTTGTTGGAGTAGATGACCTTGGAAAGGTCCTTTTCTACTCAAAATATTCTATGATTCTATAAAAATCTTGCTGTGATTAGAGTACATTCTGGTCGGTGGGTGCTGGTTTTCCGCTGTTATAACTGGGATTTCATAGTGCAGAGGACACCTAGATTACAGTCTCCCAGGTGACAAACTTCTTCCCCAGTCAGACAGGCTCAGTCTTTTTTTTTTTCCCTGCTTTCTTTGAACTGAAAATACCTGTGAGAAAATGCTTCTTTCAGAAATGAAATAAATACATATAACATGCAGCTGTGCACAAATATTGGCATTCAATTTTCAGTAGCAATATCCAGGTGCCACGTATTTCGGAGAAGGGTGTAGAAAACATGAAGCTTTTCAAGCAGTTTCATGAGGAAGAGATTGAAGAGATTAGCATACCCCTTCACGAGAAAATATTGTGAAAAACGTGCCACATCTAACTGCAAAGCGCCATGATGCCTTTTACAGATAGCTCAACGATATCGAGTAATAACCTGACATATATCTAAAAATAACATATCTACAATTATAAAAACATATACATGAAAATATTATTTAGGTGAATTCTAGCGAGAGCAAAGTAGCCAAGATAACCTCTTCTCGATTTGGGAGGTAATAGCCCATGACATACAAAGTTTTAAAAAGCAGCCTCTGTCAGAGTAGACCCAACTTCTTGAAGTTCGCAGCATCAAAAAAAGCTGGGTGGGTGAATATTTTTCCAATGTTGCCCCAAGCAGAGCCAAGTCTGAGTAAAATACTCTTGCTGTATGTTCTTCAAAGCCCAACCTTAATCCCTGTGAAAGTTATGAAGTGAAAAATTTGGCCCACGCATGCTTTACGGCATGATACTACATCATTTTAAGGAGAAAGGGCGTATTTATTCAATAAAAATAGATTCTTTCCCTGCAGCCACCTAACAAATATTATTTTATGCCTCTAAACTGCAATAATAATATTTATAACAAACACATTTATTATAAATATATTCTTTTCTGACATGGATTGTTTTGCCTGCTCTTATTTTCCCAACACTGCAATCACAGTCGTGACGAACCCTTCTGACAGCAGACACAGGCACGTATAAAATTGGAAGAAAAAAAACCCAAAACCAGTCAATGATTAATCATTTTTTCTTGCGATTCTCTTTAGTAAAAATCAATATAGGGGAGACTCATCACGCATTAGAATACCCATAAAATACTCAGTTACAATACTCAAGACAGTGTAATTCAGTTTTTTTCATCCCTTTAACCCATCCTAAGTCAGAGGAGGCATCAGGGAGTATGCAGATAATATAACTCTACAGATACTAAGAAATAAAAATATTGTTTATAAGTAAGTATAGGTGTAATTCAGTGTCATATTTAGCATCTAAAATAGATACACAGATGAATTGTTTTCAATTGTTTTCAGCTACTGAAACATCCAGGCAAGAAAATATTAAGATTCTTTCTTTATATGAATTTTGTGCTTAATTTCTCTTTTTCCAGTCAAAATATTGCCCACTTTTTTTCAAACAGAATTGATTTTGGTTATCCATACTCCATCCAGAAAATTAGTTCTTTTGGGGTAGCAAAAAGGTACTTTTCTGCATATTTATGCGATAAAACACAATTACATACGATATTACGGTTTCTTACTCTGTTTCACCAGCCAGTTCTGAAATATACGCTCTCTCCATGAGACGTGGAATTCCTATGGTTTAATTAATCATGACACAATCCGAGTTCCCGAGCATGTAATTCATTTAAGGATCTGTATTTATTTCTTAAGATGACATACTATTGGCTTAAACCGAATCCACGATAAACCTCTCAAATCCCATTTCAGAGTAGCCAAAATGAGGTGTGAGCGTCAGAAAGAGCGATTATTACTCAGCATTCATAGAAGATGTGTAATAATTTAATGGTGAGCACCAACCTGAGGGTCCGAGAACACTTGCTGCATGTTGTTGATCGGGCCGTACGGAACCCCGCTCCCTTCAAAGAGCTGCAGCCATTCCGCCGTCGCTTTTCCTGAAAACCTAAGAGCAACAAGAAGAATGAAGGTGGTTTCAACACTGAACTTTCAGATTCTAAGAGATGTACAGCACGTCTCGTCCCCCCCTCACTGCTTCCATACTCCTCTGCACGGATTTCTTCGCAGTCAGTGAATAACATAAAAATGTACTACCTGTGTTCTTCAGAAATGCAAAACCCAAAGGCAGAGGGGAAAGAACATCTCTGAAATCACTTCTGTTTCTATTTGATTGTCTGAAGCAATCCAGGAATGATGCAAAGCTAAATTTATCATCGGTTTCAAATAAGGATCAATGGGTTTCCTCCAGTCCTTAATTAGACTAACGTGCTTCACATTTGTTTTCCATTATGAGCATATTTAACAACAAAGAGATAGAGTGCGAGTACCACACAATCCTGCTCATTAAAAGCTGCTGTCAAGCACCATCAAAAGCAGAGATCAGGATTAACAACCCCATTCGTGGGTCACATAACAAGGCTGATTACACATTTATTCCTTGTGTGGTTGTACAACCCAACCTAAGGATGTGCAGCTCAGCGTACGTAGAGTGCCCACATGCTGCTACACACACTGCTCCAGGTCTTTGCGTCACATGTGAACAGCTCAGCTGATTTCTTCCTGAGCATTCCGTTTCATAACTGTCAGCATCACTGCATTTCCCCGGTTTTATCAGACAGCTTTTCTTTCCTCCTCTGCCCAGCAGAGCTGCATACATGGAGAAAACACACTGCTGAAACAATACCAGTCTCTGAGAGATGGTATTTTCTACACATCTACACCAAATCAAAGGTGAACTTGCTTGGAGAGAGTATTTTAAATTTCATCAAGATAAATACCACAGAGGTCTATCAGCTTATTAGAAATCGAAGACTGACTTCATGATACTCCCAACACCAAAGAGAAATTAGATGTGATTTAAAGACTTGATAGAAATGAAAGTAATAGAAACCTTTAAAAGGGACACTCAATTGCTGGTATTCTATAGAAACCAGTTTGGTGTTCCTCACGTGTCATTGGGAACACTGTCAGTAACATTCAGCTTTACTTCCAACACGAGTTATGGATGGCCCTTTCTCAGAGCTCCAAGCTTTATTCCTGAAGTCAACAAACAATTCTAGTGGAAATGGAAGGAGCAATAAAAAAGAAAAATCAAAATGAAAGGCCTTAAAAGTGCAAGATGCATTATAAAATGAAGCATGACTCAGGAAGAAATGAAGCATAATGCAGCATAGCCTCTAAAGAAAGCAGATATAAGAATATTACACTGTTTAATTAGAAATAATGTAGTTCATTGACTATTAAAGTGATTTCAGGGTAGAGATGTAGTCACTCATAAAGGCAGGGCTGATGTTGGACACGTCTGGGGTCCATCCAATTTAGTTCCCTGTTGCAACCACGCCTAGAGCCAGGGACCTTTTAAGGAACTGGGGAAAAAGGTATCTCTGGAGAGGCAGACAACCTTCCTTCCCCAGTGATCACAGCTATTGGGAAACCATTACTTTAGTCTAAAACACGATTTGTATTTCCCTTCAGTACTCTCCGTTCACAACAACTCTCACAATCCACATACTCTTGTTACACGCGGCCTTCTGTTATCAAGGTTTGGGGCTCAATCTGCTGCACAATGTAAATAAGATTCACATGAAAAACTCTTTCCCTTCAGTTGCTGATGCTGTTTATGTAAAACTACGCTGTTCCCCGCTGGCAACGGAGATGCTTCATGTTCCATGGCCCACTGACCCACTCCCTTGTTATAAATAGAAACCTTTCTACAGCCACTACTTTCTGACACCTCAAATTCCACTGTCTCATTGCTAACAGGACACAACAGCTACGAGAGGAATCCTGGACTCAACTTCATCACCGTGGTGCTCAAAACCATCACCAAGAAATTCTTAGTGTACGTATCAGCGTTTAATTAATCTGTTAGTAATGAATAAGTCCTGTTACGTTATGTTCCTGCACTTCTTTTTAAGAAAGAGTTTATAAATATCCTCCTGAGTCTAAAAAAAACAAAATTTTTGCATTTAAAGGATAGCCTGAAAATGAACTATTTTCAATGGGAGTGGCTATAAGCTACATCTGCATAGCCAGTATGCTACTTCCTGATGGGGTAAATCTGAATACTCTTCAAGACATACATTCTACTGCAGTTACACCATTGTGAGTGGCTCAATATACAGCAGAGTTTTTATTTCTGTTGCAGAACGTGTATATGTTAAACAAAATTCCTATTATTCTATATGAATTTCTACGATTCTACATGAATTTCTACAATTTTAGCTTGTGCTTAGGTTTTCCCTTCCTACGTAACAGACAAAAAAAACCCCCACAATTGTGCAGAAAACAAGGGATTGTCCGTTTTTAAAATGGGTAAAATTTTAAACTGAATGATTTTAAATTTTAATTGAATTTAAAATTTAACATTTTTAAATGAATGGATCTAACATTTGTCTTAGTCTTACTCATTAATTTATTTGTTGATGGCTGGAGAAAATTCCTCAAATCTTTCAACTCAAAGAGGTAGAATCCCACATTCTGTTATCCTCGAGGGACACACACAGCATTTCCTCTTGGAACTGAAACTCTGTGTCTAACTCTGATGTAGAAGAGCTTCCTTTATTTGTGTTTATACTGTTTCAAAATCTGATAAAAGATAAAGCATGGCTAAAAAATATCTATTTTTACCTCTGATGTCAGCTGTACAAACTTTGATTTTTACTTTTTGCCAACCTGTATGTATTATTCACCCAACTAAATAAAAGTTTTGATAATATTTATACAAATAAATATCCTAAGCTTTGCTTACAGTGAAGGGTTGATATTTAGGTTGCTAAGTATCCATTAATGACATGCACAGCACTCCAAAATAACAAGAGAAGACCCTCAACAAAAACTTCCAAGAAGTAAACTGACATTCCCTCCTGAAAATGAAAGCTCTGTCACAGGAATTTAGACGGTCTGGCCAATCCTTTTTCTCTTAACAGTTATTTTAAAATGTATTTCTATGCTTTTTCATTGTTTTTTTTTTTAATAAATACTCTACTTTGCTTATTTTTCAGTTAAGAAAAAGAAATTATTCACTGTCTTGATTTACAGAATCACTGATGGAAACACATGCAAGGCTAAACAATGGTCCATCTTCCAAACCTGAATAAAAAAAATCCAAGGCTGTGGAGCATCTGAACTCTGAACCACAACACCTGCAAGAGAATCTTCACCTCAGTGACGCTGCAGGAGAGCTCGACACTGCGATTCACACCACAGCTTTATCTATTTTCAGATGAGGCCCTTTTCCTAGAAAATGTTCCCTCTGAGATATATAGATACATATAAACACATAAATGCCATCTCAATTACTTATGATTTATTTATAGAAAAGTTTTAAACCTGAGCTGTCTGCAATTATTAGCAGAATTTTAGAAGTTCCAAAGTGTTTGCTTTTTGCTGTGCTACTTTGTGGTGTGAAGGCTCTTTGTGCAAACCCCCCGAGACAGGGATGTTCTGTACCCCAGCGAGGCACAGCCTGGACTGGGATTTATGTCATTAACAGGTCAAAGCCTCCTTAATGTCTTATTTGCATTTTAAACCTCCTCTGCACTGAATTACACAGCACCCACGAAGATACTGAAGTTGCAGGATGGAAATGAGGCATCAAATTCCAGAACATTTAACATTAAATACGTTTCATGCTCAAATAGGAATTAGAAAGTGTGGCATAAGCTGAGCTAATTGAAATTGGAAGAAATCCCACTAAATATATTTTTCTTCAATTAGTAGATCTAGCAGGCATCATTAAATGAAAACATCTAAATTTAAACGATACACTCAGCAAATTCATCAAAAGACAGCACAATATAAGGAAAAATTCTCCAAAGGGCAAAAAATTAAATATAAAAATAAACCAAGGTTTACACCTTGTGTTCTTACACAAACTACAAGTGTAGTTTTGCTTCTTGTAAAGCAGGATCTACATTCCCCTCTGCTTTCTAACATTCCAATTACAAAAAGAAAAAAAAATAAAGGAAGAAATGGATCTTTACATGCAAAACAGAAAAAGAATGTTTGCTTCACCAGTGCAGGTTGGATGAAATGGCTTAAATGAGTTAGCATATTTTAAGAGCACTTGAGTGTGTTTCTAAGTTTCTCATCCTTGTAATTATTAATGTAAAATTTGTTTCTTTTTTTTTTTTTTTTGCAAGATTCTGTTTTTCAATGAAACAAAGACTTCAAAAGCATGAATGAATCCACTCTGTGCGTATTCCACGTTCTGTGTTTCCTAGGAAATGTTCAATCCTTGCTACCTCCTCTGTGCAAGGGCAGCCATGTTTCTCTAATGTATAAAACCATCCAACTCCACACAAAGTTTAGAACTACTGAAGCCAAATACTGCTATTTTCTATAGGAAACTTATGGCAATTAATTCAGAGAAGTAATTAGGACAGCCACCAAATACAGATGGAACAGCAACATCTCGGATTAGTGAGAGATTTTTACACACAGTCAATCACCAAAGCTCCTCTGCTCTTCCTAAGTCCACAACGGCATTGCTGTGTTTTCCAGCAAAACCCAAATCTACATTATGGCTTTTGTTTCCTTTTGCTTTATCAACAGCCTCTTCACTCCGAAATATCCACAATATTTCCTCTCTTCACTACTAAACACCTCTTTAACGGTAGTTAAGTGAGTAAGAGAGTTTGTACAGTTGCTTACAGTAGCATCGATGGAAGACACTGTACAAAATAAAAGTCACAGAAAATATTTGTTTGGAAAATTCAAAGAACAGGCCATCATCCTGTAGTGTACGGTGAATACAGAATTAGTGTTTATAAAGTTAATACTGTGGTATTTACTCAATAGTCTGTAAATACCTCCGGTAGTGTCTTGTCTCCCCTTACTGATGAATCACTGGGAAAACCACAACAGACAAAACATTAAAATATTTGGGATCAACGTGATCATACTGACAGCTTTTGCTGACAGATATTTCAATTACTTAAAAAGATGTCACATACAGTAGATTATAAATTATAGCTACGCAAAAGGCTATCCAGAGATTTGTAGATAGCACAAATCTACCCTGAAAATTCTTACATGTTTCTGCACACTATAAATATCGTTACCAGTTTGAGAGAACTATTGATAAACCTTCACCTTTAGGCACAAAATTTGTGCTACAGATTGATGGACTTTCTTGTTCTTCTATCAAGATTTGCACGCTGCTTTAAAACCATATCTGATTTTTAAGGAATGGCACACCAGACAGAGGGAAACACATCTATCTCGTAAAATCTATTTCTCATGGCTGCTGAGTAGTTAATCCAGCATTTAACAGAACTAGTTCTGTATTCAGATAATGTTATGCTATGCACATTGTAACTAAACTGCTTTTCCCCAACCTTCCTCTGTTTTAGACAAATACAAAAAAAGGACTGTAACTTTTATAATTATGACAAAAGAAGTGCAAATTACCTGAAAATCAGCTAGGTAAACACACACCATTAAAAGCACATGGAGAATGATGAAAAGTTGCATTGATTTTGTTGTTGTTGTTGTTTTTTCTTTTGCCTCAAGGGGATTAAAGAGCTAACATGGGCCAGGTCAAAAAGCTCATTTAAAATCAATAAAAAGACCTGCCTTGATTTCAGCGGCCTCAGGTTAAAAATGCATGTCATTAGAAAAAAAAGATGATAAGTTCCTTTTCAGAAAGGGTTTGGAACTTCATATTAGTATGAAAATCCTAGTAGTTTATTAAATGGTGAGAAAAGAATGTAGAAAATACACATTAGCTTACCCAGTCCAAAAATCATACGCTTGAGATATTTTGGATCTCTCTCAGTCGAATACATAGAAGTCAACATAAAACCAATAACAACTTCAAACAAAGCATTTTAAAGCAAACTGTGGCAGTTGGGAGCTGATGGCCACACAGCTCAGCCCTCTGGGTACTGCTGGTGAGGTGGACGGCTGGGGAAAATAAACCTTACCAGCTGTGCCACCCTGAAGCCAATTGATTTCAAACTCCAGACACCTGTGAACAGCCAGCCGCTCATTCCTGTGATGTTATCAACAGCGACTGCACTCAGCAGGGCTCTTGCTTTGGAGAAGCAAATGGCGGGGATAAGGAAGGAGATTTACAGAGCGGGTGTGTCTCAGCAAGTGGGAATTTAACAATGCTTCTCATCGGGTAGATTAAACATCTTACAACACTCCTTCCCCTTCAGGTGCCCTCCTCTCCTGTTTCTAGGTGGGAACAATTTAGCAGCGACTTTATTAACTGAGGATCGAGTTCCTCTGTGTTTCCTTCCTGCTCATTCCTTTTCCCCTCACACTTACATACGCGCCCTGCAGCTGTAGTGCAGAGTCAGAACACGGGGTTTAAAATACAAGTGCTAGGAATAGAAGTTCCACTCTGAATCATTTCCAGCCCTGACACTCCTGAGTCTACAATAATTTCGTTAGAGCTGCAGGAGCACTATGCATGCTGGATTTATGTGTTCTTCTGTACGTGAACTGCTTCAGTTTAAGGGCTGAGGGCATGTCTGCTGCTCACCTTCCCGCCACACTCACGCACTCCCGCACACCCTGCTCCGTTTACAGGTTAAATTCCCAAAGCACCTCGGAGCACACATTGAGCTTCCCTGTCTTAAAATGTGTCTGCATTACTGAGGTGCACCGCAGGATTAGTGTTCAAATTCCGGGGTAATTTGAAGAAGAAGGTCAACAGATTAAGCCCCCTTTCTCCAAGCAGCTTCGTTTAAAACTGGTATTATCCTCGCTGTCGCAAAGATGCATCTCGAATTTCATGTGCACACGATATATGTATGTCTTGACATGTGCATGAATATATATGCACACATAAAATAATTTGCTATGCACATATAAAACAATCTGCATTGTATCTGGTGCTATTGTGTTCTGGTGGAAGCAAAAGTGGAAGGAGGTAGAGGGGGAACAGAGCAACAATTAAAACTTGTACTTCTAACTCACAAAGCAGAGTTTTCCACTGGAAACTTAAAAACCAGAGTGCTCTGTAGTCTGTCAGTTCTCACATGAGCTGTGAGTCTCAGGAGCCTCCGTGGTAGCCATTGAACCTGACCTCCACCCAGGTAGGGTCATTTTAAATTGACTCTTGGCACATACACAAGAAAGGAAGGCAGAGGGAATTTGCTTTTGTCAGAGTTCTGCTTTCTTGTCATTTGGGGAAAATGTAACCTAAATAGAGAGGAAGATACAGACGGCACCAAAACTTTTTTTTTTCCCCTTAAGCAAAGAGTAGATGTGCAAATGTCAGCAGTGGGAGGAGAAAGAGGAAATAAAATGAAGAGGGGGAAGGGGGCCTGTAGGAAGTGGAGGAAGATGACAGGAATAGGAAAAAACCAGCATAGAAGGAAGAGGATCAGAGATGGGAAAGGGACAACGCCACCAGTAGCAAAACAAGTACAAAATACCCCACAGGCCTATATTCCTCTTCCCTGTGAATATCCTATGAACCTGTGGTCCTTGCTGCATTTTACTCATTTCCCCATAGACTGTGGAACTGAAAAACGCTCCATGTCTGAGATGGAACTGTTTCCTGTCCTTCCCTCCTCTCGCTCCGGTCTGAGAGCAGGTTCTCCTAGAAGCAGCTACCACTCCACAGCGCTTTCCCTTCCAGCCATCTTTACTGAGATCCGACATTCTCCGAGGATCTGTGAACTCATCCTGCCTTACTGGCTCTCCCTCTCCACCTTTCCTTTGTGCCCTAGAGAGGGAACTGAGATGTACAGAAAGCAAACTGGGTTGAAGAGGGAAGGACAGACGTGCTTCACTCTTCATTCTCTCAGAGAAGCAAGAGGAGAAAATCCTTCCTGAAATGAATGGAGCAATCCACACCTTTGAGAGCTGTTGTTTCAAGCCACATACATGTCTGAAGCCGTATTCATCCCCATCCTGAATTCTCACTCGGTTCAGCATAACTGATTTGGATGAATACGTCATTTCACACCTTTCTGAAAAGTCTTCTGTTTAAAGGTTAATTTCTTCTAACTGCTGCGTAATCCCTATGGTTACCTAACTGCCTTGAAATCTGGCATGGTTACCACAGGTGGGGAGTAGAATTATTGATCTAAATTAGAGGTCACTTGAGTCAAGAATTCCCAAGGTACAGCCTTTTTCTTAAAAAACCCCAGCATTCCTTAACGTTGACCAATCGTACCAATGCTTCCTTAGTGCACACACCTAGAATAAAACTGTGACCGAAGACTCTCAGTTGCTCAGTTTTTTACTCTAGCAAATGAAAGCCATCAAGTGTCTCCTTGGTATTCACAGTTCAGATGCTTTCAGAAATTTCAGCTCCACACATGAAGCTAATTAAATGCTCAAGGCTTCAGGGAGTCCTTGACCCTTTGAGTAGGTCTGAACGTTCCTAATCCTATACAAAGCCGGGCAAACCCTTTTTCTTAAGAGGAGAAGGTAAAGGATCCTTCTTTTTGCACTTGCGAAATGCTCCGAAGTTAGAAGCTAATTGCAGGTGGTTCATTTTGAAAATCAAGAAAAAATTGAAAAGGTGAAACGTAGCTCCAGAAATAGCTCAAAAGGGATGAGAGCAAGGGGACAGGGTAGATAGGTCAAAGGAAACCTGCTCTAAGAACCTTGGTTTATTAGGATTATAAGAGCTGGAAACCAATGTGTGTACATATCTGCTGTGCAACAGCAGTGCTATGGGCAAGCGACTGCAGGGTACCAAGCACCTGCCATCCATGCTGCTTAAAACACCACTGACTTGGTGGGACAGGAAGGATGTAAAAACTGAAAATGGCAGCAGGAGAGCTCGGGGACAACGGGAGTGGCTCTCTTAACAAATGTACTGCACCTCACACAACGGTGCTCCACATGCTAGATTGAGAGAAGGTATTTCTCCTAAGCTGCTCCAGCTCCTGTCTCCCCAAATCCATTTTGAGGTAGACAGCAGAGCACATGTAATGAGTGAACGCAAGGGTTTGCAGGTGTTTTTCCCAAGTAATGCACCTTAGGTTTATATTTTCCATGTGCTGGAGGCTGTAACACTATCAAGCAATCAGTGATTAAATTAAGGTATTTTTCAGTGAAATTCTGTCATTACTATTTTGTCATTTCCCTTCATTTCTCAAGGGCTGACATTTTTCAGCACTGAGAAACTATTCATTTAATTCTCTAAGCAACTTCAAAAATAAACCACATGTAATTTTACAAAAACCTGTGCGCTAGTGAATAAAAGCAAAGTTACCATGGAACGTGTGTGGAAAAATATTCAACTTCCATTAGAATGCCAAAGGTGTTTGTTATATCTGTGTTTTATAACTGACTGCCACATGAACTCACAATAATATGACATAACAGAATACTTAGAAATGTCTCCTCCAAAAGTGTGTACAAATTTACATACTTGCACATAAAATGCAGAAATTCAGCCTAAATTATAATAATAAAACAGAACACAAACTCTGAGGGGAAAAAAGACATAAAGCAGTAATTAAAAGAGCAATACTGTAATCTGATTAAATAATAGCTACAGATATAAAAACAAATTGTAATTCCGGCAATTCAAAGAAAAAAAGCCGTTCCTTGAAATTTATCTTCTTTTTCAGACATTGCCCACAGAAGGAAAGCTACGATATCCAAAATTAACCAGAAGCAAGGAGCTGTTAACTGATCTGTGGATGGCAAAACAGCCTTCTCACAAGGTCCTGGGGAACACCAGAAAAATGCCACACCAAATGATGTCCGAGTAATAAGTCAGCGTGACCCAACTTCAAAACTCAGACTACGCATCAAGAATGTCAGAGCTCAAAAGTAGCTCAAAAGATAAATTATGGCCTTTCAGGGGCTCAAAACATACAGCAAGAGTGGCCTCGTCTGTGCTATCACAATCCATTTGTCACAGGAGGAAAGGTAAAAGAAGAGTTCCAAAAGTTAATCAAGAACAGTTGCACTACAATTATTCAAAAACGCAAAGTCACCTGATATTTCAGTTTTCCACCTGGGGCAGGACATCTGAAAATGGGCCACGATACAGAACCAGCAGTAAGGGAGCAGCAGCAGGTGGAACTCCCTTGGATACAGAAACACTCAGGGAAAACTTTAAAATCCCACAGCAAAAGCAAATGGTGCTTCAAGCGTTTTTTTCCAGGTGCTGCATTCATCCAGGAAAGCAGAAAGCACTGGCTTCACTAAAATTCAAGTTAATGTTAAAAAGAAGTTAAAACGGTTTCTGAAAATTCAAATCTGTGGTCTGGCTTCTTTAGTCCACACTATAGTCTGTGTGCAAAGCAGAATATTTAACATCACTAAGCTTTCCAGATACCTATTTTAAAAACCCTCAAAAGAGTAAAATAGAATTTTCACATGGTGACAGCTTGTTATCCATTACTCTTTGCATTAACAGATTAAATGCAGATTCTTCCCTTTCAACAAACTTACCGGGTTGACAATATGTCAATAAGTTCTTTTCTGTTCTGGACTCGGAGTGTGTTCGTTTTGTATCTGGGATCTTTACTAACTTCAGGCAAATTCAGGATCTAAGTAAAAATAAAAATAAGTAAGAAATGTGCTTGACAGGAGATATAAATAGAGCTAACAAAATAATTTCTGATTTTGAAAAATTGCTGATTTCCAAGAATCACTACTTATCATCAATCATTTAATATAGATAAAGAAATTAAAAATTAATTATTATGCCTTTTTTTTAAAAAAAACGCCTCCTGGTTAATGTTACATAACAAGTCACGGAAAAAGAGAAAAATCAGACTGACTATCCAAATCTTAGCTGACAACTTTCAGGAGTAGCCAGAAGAAATTCTTAACCACAGAACACTAAAAAAGTAAGTTATTACCATGGGGTTGGATAGATCTGGGGGATTATCCTGCACTAACTTGTATGTCACACAATAAGAAGTATATCTGTACTGAGAAAAGATATGTCTAAGATTATTTCTTTCCACTTCAGTGATCTCTTTCAAAAAGAAAAAAAAAGGAAAAAAAAAAAACAAAAAAGAAGTCTTTTTCTATTGAAACATCATTAGTTTTCTTTATTACTTTTTTTCCAAAAGAACTAATAAAGAAAAGTGGTGGTATAACGTCTATGAAAGGAGAAATATATCTTCAAAGTGTAACTCCCACCTGCCACATTAGAAATTTAAACAACGTGTGAAGACAATGTGTTACACTCTAAAGGAAATTAAATATGCAGAGCGAGTCTTAGAATTTTGTAGAGGCATTCATTAGAACAAGCAGCTGCGTGGAAAATCAATATAATTTACCTATTTGTGCCACAATGACTTTCTGCGGAACACAAATAAACATCATTAAATGTGATTTCTCAAAATACCCCAATTGCATTAGCTACAGAGAAAGGCAGCACAGAATCATGGAGACTGTCACATATTCTTCATGTATTTTTACTCACTAATACACTGTTGTC